>CM067373.1:28150878-28185878 GCA_034401795.1 Chaetoderma sp. LZ-2023a | reverse complement strand
TTTTGAGGTTTGCTGCAAATATCGCACTAACCATCTGAACTGAGCTCGGGTGATCGGTTGACTATAGCTGACTAGTTAGTTAACTATTTGAAGTTCGACCGGTATTCTAGTTAGCTATAGCTAACTATGGTTAGGAGTCGAACCTGACCAAGGCTAAACCTTCACAGAAATTAAATTGATAAATTTTTCCAGGGGTCAACTCGTTTTGTTCATTTGTGTTAGTGGCCAATAAATCCAGGAGAGCGATACAGGCCCTTTGGGCTGCTTGTCATATTTATGATTCAGCACATAGGAGTGTTCTAGCACTAAAAACACATTGGGCAATAACAACTGGTTAAGAGACCATAGTTCTGTCTTTATTGATTAGATTGTGTGGCTCCGTAAGGTCGTCGCCTGAGCCAAGTTTGTCGTAGTTTATGGCCTAGTACCTGTCCCGCCCATCCTTCTGGTTGTTGAAGCTCTGCCAATGAGTTGAGGGACTGGCTCTAGCAATATCCAGCTTGGTAAACAGCTCTACTCACATGCTACCTTGTGTAGGTGGAATATTTATATCTCGGCCTTTTCGGACAAACAAGTCAACTCTTGACTCATTTACATGGCATTTGAAACTTGTTTTGTCACACAGAAAAGTGACAAATCTCTCTAACACGTGCGTAGCAGCAGCCACATCTGAATCGTGTGGCTGTCCCATTAATGCAATAAGGTGGCTGTGATTTCAGGCTGCACACTTCATGTCTCCCATGCCAGCGAAACAGGAAACAGTGCCAGAGCACGTAAAAGCATGAAACATTGGCAGTGCCAGGGACTTCCTAATGACCAAATGCTGTATAGATTTTTTGTACAGAAATCAATCACTAGTTCTTGCCTGTACCAAAAGCCACCCACAATGCAGTTAATGATGATGTCAGCTGCGCAAACACATAAACAGCCAATAGGCAATACAACAGCGGCACAGTCCACTGCGCATATACTATTGATAACAGTCTTGTAATGCTTGGCTGCATCTGCAACATGGACCATTATGCGGCTATCTGCTTCCTCGTGTGAACAAGGAGCAAGTCCTTCAATGTGTGTCTCTTGACGACAAACTATATCATCAAGTAGCGTGCTGATATCTTGCTTGTCTGTTCTGATGGTAAAAACACCTCTGCTTAGAAAGGCAAACAGCCCTTTCTTGTTGTCAGCGAGCCCAAGAAAGTCCGCCCACTTTTGCGGTATAGAATTCTTCGGTGCTACTTGACGACGGTTGCTTTTCCTCTGCTGTCCCGTGTTTGCTCCTTCAATGTGCCTGGTCTATGGTCACCCCACACTATGTCTACCATTTGGACGTTTTCTAGCTATATATATATGTTATATATATATATATATATATATATATATATATATATATATATATATATATATATATATATATATATATATATATATATATACTAATACTGCTATACACAGATAACACAATACTAACGGCGGATTCCCCTATGCCACTGCAAAACCCGCCAAATGTCTTTCACGAATATTGTATTTCTTGGAAACTCCATGTTAACACAACAAAAACAAAAGTCATGGTACTCTCCAAACGTAAACAGCGAACATAAGTAAATTTCAAATTGGAGATTACTCTATCGAGATTGTTGATAAATTTATATAATTAGGTGTCTGTCTTGGACAAAATGGAAGCTTTGATAGCTGGAGGAGCTACTTTGTTCACACTGAAGAAAATAAATGAACACGAAATCCCAATCGACGTACAAAATTACAAATTTGACGATATTGTATGGTTCAGAAGTGTGGGGTTTCGAAAATGACACTCAGATAGAAACTGGACAGACAAAATTCTTTGAAAATGCCTCACCAAATTCACACCAAATGCCACAATATATGGCTAATGGATCTTTCTATTTTTAGCTATGCCCCGCCCATCTCTGGCTAAGTTCAGCCCACACCTCGACCGTGTTGGGATCGATCGATCTCTGAACTCCCTGACTATCAATTTCCAGAAAACAATACAGGTAAACTGTTGAATATTTTGAAACTAATTTGACTGGGTGCTGTTGCTGCCTATGGGATCAACAGCGCCCAGTAAAATTAGTTTCAAAATATTCAACAGCATGTTTATTAAACAGTAGAAACATACAATTTGTACAACGTGTCAGACTTTTAAGAGTTAAAGACGGGCCATATAAAATCATTTATGATGTAATCATTATGACGTGATCCTACACGCTGCTTATCTGAGCATGATGTCATATCATCGATGGATACTCTGTGAATGTGAATTGGGCAGATAGCCACGTAATATAACTATGAAATGTAATATGATCAGGCGAGGGTAAGTAAACGCTGTCTGGGAAACTTTCATCAGCACAGTATTACTTGGCACAACAATTCTCAAGAGACCGACATGTTGAAATCAAATGGTTAAATCTATCAAATCCATTTTAAAAACAACTTATTCTACAAGGAGCAAATAAACACCACACAAGTAATCCTCAAAACAAAAACAGTCCTCGTGCAGCAATATACAGATGAATTGAAAGCAACCATAAACTCTGGACAAATCAAAGAGAATATAACTTGAAAAATATTTTTAAATCCTAACGTGTCGAGAAGCTGTCATTTCCGAACACTTATCCATAAATTAGCGATCGAATCCAAAAGATGGTTAAGCATTGACAGATCAGATAGATTGTGTTATGTATGCAATTGCATTAAAGATGAGATGCACTTTCTTTTCTAATGTGCTAAATTCAATAACCAAAGGCGAACATTCATACCACGATACTGTATATAACCTAATACCAGAAAACTAAAGGACTGTTTGCTATATGCAATAAACCACTCCTTATCAGACATACACCCACCTATCCATTCATTCACCCAACCAACCATTCACCCAATCCATAAACCCACAGTAATAGAGTAGTATAGATGGGGCGCCAGCTTAATGATTTGATTGGTTTAAAGTCACGTGGTTCGAGTGGGAGGTGTGTATGAGACGGGTACCTCTTGATTCGCCCTCTCACTCGAACCACTCGTCTGCAGCGATTGATTAATGTATTCTGATGTCCTTATATTGAAGTCCTTATCAGAGAATCGACCAATCAGATTTTCTGCGTCCAGCCTTTATTAACTCCCATTACCTTATATTATTATTAACCATGGAGATGTTTCTAGTATTACATCATTAGTGTGTCAGATGTTTCCCAGTAAGCAGATTTTCCTTTATGAAGTCTTTAAATAGGATACCGGTAATCCTTATTCACATCTCCTAATTAATTTAAAACAGGCTACACTCAGAACCAATATTCTACCAGGGGAGATATATAGTATACAATTATAAGCTCTCTCACAGAAAATAAAAGCTAATTACATAAGAAGAAGGATGGCCAGTAAAGATATTGCAAAGTATGCTCGTGTAATAAGATATCTTTCCAATGCTGAAGGTAAGAAAAGAAGATCCATACTAAAGAAGGCTGATAAAAAAAATTGTGGTCGTATGATATGAATGCTGTATGAATCTATTACACGGCAATATTAAGGTATCCAAGAGTTACTATAAATGACTTTAAATACAAACGTTATGTATGACAACTGAGAAGAACTTAGAGGGAATCAACAAGAATACACTATGTTAAAATTACTAACCAGTAATCAGACACTTAGAAAGGCTGTGGGACTAGATTGCGAGATTCAGACAATTCTAGGAAGAAATGACATCCCGACCTCCGAGAAAGCAAAGTTCTACTCCCAAGCATTACCAAAATTTTAGATGTTATATGAACAATCTGGGTTTTTTCACAGAGATCACTTTCATCTAGTGTATCTACAGACACCAGAGATTTGGTCAATTCTAATCAGCATAATTCTCGTAGCGATTTTAATACTCACGATGATAATGTCATTCCTAGCAGTATATCAACACAGATAGACACAGTAATACTGAAAGCTCTCAGAGAAAGGGGCACATCATCTTAGTGTTCTTCAACTGGCTAAAGGATTCAAAGTGAATGATTACGGTGGAGTTTCAATTGATGGAGAATTCTTTCCCCTAAGTAATTCGATAGACCTAGTTCTGCATACCTACTGCTACACCGGAACATTGATTCAGGAAGTAGGACGAAGTAGAAAGCAAAGTAGGATGTCATCTTAATAGATTCTTATATATATATATATATATATATATATATTATGGAAGGCCATCAGGGTCACAATTCGGTATTTATTATGCATACCAATTCGATTTATTATGTGTAATAAATCAACCAATCAGAAGGCTAGAATCGTTCTTATTTATTGTACATAATAATTCGATTTATTATGCATAATAAATCAACCAATCAGAAAGCTAGCATGTTGTTTATTCTATATTGATTGGCTGATTTAATACACATAATAATTCGATTTATTATGCGTAGTAAATCAACCAATCAGAAGGCTATGATGTCTTATTCGTTATTGATTGGTTGATTTAATACACATACTAATTCGAATTATTATGCCTAATAATTCGATGTATTATGCGTAATAAATCAACTAATCAGATGGCTAGAATGGTGTTTATTCGTTGTCAATTGGTTAATTTAATACACATAATTCGATTTATTATGTGTAATAAATCAACCAATCAGAAGGCTACAATGTATTTTATTAGTTATTGATTGGTTGATTTAATACACATAATAATTCGAATTATTATGCATAATAATTCGATTTATTATGCGTAATAAATCGACCAATCAGAAGGCTAGAATGACTTTTATTCGTTATTGATTGGTTGATTTAATACACATAATAAATCGACCAATCAACGCAAAGCTCGTGCAGCAGTAGAATTAAACTCTGACAAGGCACGTGATTTCTGATGCGCTGCCTTTAATAGTGTACGGTTCGTTAGTTAAGCAAGTATTTGGGAATTTCATTACTAGTACGAGGACTCAAAATTGGGTCATGTAAAATGTTAATAACAGTGGCGCTAGGAAAAATTAGGCAGTAGTCAGGACGTACTCTTGGAATAACGTCAACGAGATGATCGTATTGATCGAAACAAGATAAAAATAGCAACTGTTAAAATTATAAAAGAAACAACCATAATACAGGGCAGTACAGTTTTATATTGCCCCCAAGGTGTCCTGTATAGACAGGTTATAAACTATACGTATCGACCTTCACGCCAAGGGAGAATTATAATTTAGGCACCAAATTTATCCTAACCACGTAGGTATTTTCCCGAATTTTAAAATATATTTACAATCTTTCGACTACTAATTATTTGTATAAATCATATGTAACACGCTTCCTTTCTGAACATTTGCGCGATTAGTGTATCAACTAAACGAACAATTATTAACCTCCGGGATGTCGATATCATATTGTAGTAAACCCAAATCCGATAAATAACCTACCTACTACGTCACGCCACGTGCGGCAATATGCTGGTTTCGCGTGGTGCGAATGGCGTGTTTGGTCTGGTCGGAAAATGGGGGCATTAGAACTGCTCACACTTTCACATATTTGTAGTTATTTTTAGGGGCATTGCCTACAGAGCCATGTTAACGCAAGGGCTAATGGAGCTACAGCCCTGGGCCCCAAAAAATAGCGGGCCATACATCAAAAACAATTATTACGTTTTACCCATACATTAATGATATGGGCTTGTTAAGTGATGGTATGGTGAACAAATTTACTCGTCTATGAACTGTGAACATTTACTAACCAAACCAGGCACGTTTCGTCAATGTAATGTCTCGCTGATCATGAAGAAATGAAAATCATTTCTTGCATTTCTCAGCCGCACGCTTACTGCATGTGAAAATGCATTTTTCATGCACTGGCCCACATTGGCGGGTAGCGAAGGCAAAAATTCACCATATTGCAAAAGCAGATAACGAACGTTAACCCTACCGAACATGGGCCGCCACCCAGGACTACCCGAAAACCAGCACCATGAAGCAATGGGAAGACTCGCTGCTGGACAGAGCGTTCGCGCTGTTGCTCAACATTTTAATGTTCAACGCCTCAACCATTTCCTGTCTCCGCCAACGTGAGCAGGAAACTGGACATGTTAATGACCGAGCACGATCTGGCAGACCGAGAGCAACAACACCACGAGAAGACCGCTACTTAGTGATGTCATCACGACGTCACAGGTTTGAGACTGCGCCGCGGCTGTCCCGTAATTTGCACACCACTACCGATGTACACGCTTATTGTTCTCCCGTATTGTAGAAGTCGATAATACAGTATGCTATATATAACCTGTCTTTAAAGGACAACTTGGTGACAATAAAAACTGTCCTTTATACACAGGTGTACTGTATATGGAGGGTCAAACATACAGTAACATACAGGCAAAAGGAAAACACTTGCCTTGTCAGATTTTAATTCTAGCAGGCGCTGCACGAGCGTTGCGTTGATTGGTTGATTTATTATGTGTAATAATTCGATTTATTATGTGTATTAAATCAACCAATCAATAACGAATACCCGCAATTCTAGCCTTCTGGTTGGTTGATTTATTACGTATAATAAATCGAATTACTATGCATAATAATTCGAATTATTATGTGTATTAAATCAACCAATCAATAACGAATAAACGTCATTCTAACCTTCTGAATGGTGATTTATTACGTATAATAAATCGAATTATTATGCATAATAATTCGAATTATTATGTGTATTAAATCAACCAATCAATAACGAATAAAAACCATTCTAGCCTTCTGATTGGTCGATTTATTACACATAATAAATCGAATTATGTGTATTAAATCAACCAATGAATAACGAATAATAGCCATTCTAGCCTTCTGATTGGTCGATTTATTACACATATTAAATCGAATTCTTATGCATAATAATATGAATTATTACATATAATAAATAGGAACGAGTCTAGCCTTCTGATTGGTCGATTTATTACACATATTAAATCGAATTCTTATGCATAATAATTCGAATTATTATGCATAATAAATACCGAATTGTGACGCTGATGGCCTTTTATATATATATATATATATATATATATATATATATATATATATATATATATATATATATATATATATATATATATATAGTTCGACAAAGGTTTCGGACTTACCTCGGTCTAGAAGGGATTTAGTCAACTTTCTGGCCACTGATTCCTATGTAGTGGTGAAGGAACATAGGCAACATTGAAGTAGAGCTGGAAACAGAGCTGATATTCGTCATACTCGTTCTAGAAATTCTAGAAAGACCAGTCTCATTCGTCCTCAGAGGAAAAGAAACCCGCTAGTTTAACTAAGGCTTATCATACTAGCGTTACACGACGTAGTACTCGATCACTCACCCCACCCCTAAGGAACCCCTCTAATTGGATAAGCTATGAAAGTAATCAGGCAAAGAAGAAGACAGGCAGATAATGACAGAATCAACAGTTAACCAAGTAAAAAATATTACGGACCCTGCAAACTTAGGAAGCTATGGAGGGGGGGGGACCTTTAGAATGAGCTTGAATGGCGACTGTCTCCGGAGAAGATAAAATGGCTCTCTACTCAACCCTCTTACACATTGAATAAACCTCGCAGAGTAAATTTTAAACAAGAGAGGATTATGGTTGCTCCTATTGATCAACTTTGGCAATTATATCTCAGTGATGTGAGCGTGCTTCAGCGCGAAAATGATGGAGTACGCTTTCAACTGTTCACTATAGATGTGTTTACAAAATATTTATGGGTCACTTCACTCAAATCAAGAACATCCAACTCTGTACGCTCGGGCATTGAAGCAATGTTCTCTACTACAAAGCGTAGACCGTCGAGTATTCAGACAGATAAGGGGTGCATTCTCTAACCCTATTTTGAAGGATTTTCTACTGGAAAACGGAGTTCAGTTTTATACATCCCAAAATGAAACAAAAGCGACAGTTTCTGAAAGGGTACAGGGAACAATAAAGAATATAACGTGGCGCCATATTACATATAAAACTTTACTAGATATTTAGAAATGATCCCTAAAATTGTACAGGCTTATAATAACTGCTATCATACCAGTATTAGAATGATCCCAGAAGATATAAATAGAAGTACTGAATTTCTAAATTGTGAGAAACCTTTCCCCCAAAACGTAACACTTCTAGTACACACAAAATGCATTTATTCAAAGTGACAAGGTTAGAATTTCCGACTCAAAAGCTCCTTTTGAGAAGTCTATTTACTCCTTTGATCAAAAGAAATCTTCACTATTGAAAGCCTAGTCCCTCATAGTCATGAAATATATAGGATAAAGGACTACAACAAATAGCCTATAGTTGGTACATTCTATAAGGAGGAAGTTGAGAATGTAAGAAATAATGACGATTCCATAACATATGACATAGCAAAAATACCCCAAGGTCGGAAAAGCAAAGGTCGTGGAGAATACTTCGACAATTGAAAAGGTTACACAAAAGAATTTAATTCGTTGTTAGAAGAAACACACAAGTTGTCAAAAATAATGCCTAATGAGATTGTAGAGATTTCAATTGAGTCTGAGAGATGGACTATTTCTGGAGAAGAAATAATGTACATGGGCCAAGTATGTCTTATTTAGATCATAGTAATCACCTGTATAATAAATCTCAACCTTGATAATGAGGAATCGGGATTTTCTCTAGTTTCAGGATGACTTAGATATATATTACCTACTTCCTCCATTAAACAGTCAAAACATGTACACCACGCGTAGACATGATAGTGTTCAGACAGATTTATAAGAGGTCAATTTTCTAACCACATTGTGCAAGATTGTCTATGAGAAAACAAAATTCGTCCTTATACGTCCCAGAATAAAGCTAAAGCCGCAGTTGTGGAAAGGGTACAGAGAATGACAAAGAATAGAATGTGGCGATTTATTGCATATATAAAAACTCTAATAGATTTCTAGAAGCGTTGCTGAAAATTGTAATGCGTATAACAATACCCATCATACCAGTATTCGAATGAAACTTGTAGATGTAAATCGAAGTACAAAATTTCTAGCGTGGAAGAACATTTTCACAAAGTGCGACACTTTCATTAAACATAAAATATATTTAGTCAAGCCAGGTGAAAAGGTTTGAATTTTAGACTCAAAAGCACCTTTTGAGAAAGGTATTTCCCGCTTTGATCATATGAAATCAGCACTATTTAGAGCCTAATATCTCATAGGCATGAAATATATAGGATAAAAGACTACAACAAAAACAGATTAGCATTGGGATGGAGTATAATCCCTTCTATATCACACTCCCTAGTAATTCATTTATGAATTATTTTCCTCAGTGAATATAGTACAAAATTGCCTATTCCCTTGAATTCACCGGAGAGTGGGAAGTGAGGTTAACTGAAATTATATACCCCTATACATGGCTCATGTTAAAGGAAGATTCATTTATTAAATCTTCCCATAAGCGCAATCCCGGTGTAAGACTAGCGCTGTGGGCGCTCATTATATATAGAGGCTTCTCTTCTGGTGAAGAAATAGTCTCGCTGTACAATTCAAAGATTAAAGCACAGTTCGATGATTTTGTAGGCCATATCCATTTTCTATTTATTCAGAAAGAGAGATACAGAATAAGTGTAATTATACATAGAATCGCGATGACGCCATCACAATCATATTTCCCATAATACCCTGGGAGCGACGCCATTTATGGAGGGACTACTTTAGCATTACGAGCAATGGGCCGTAAAACCTTAATTACATTTTCTTTACTATCTTGCAAAATTCCCTCATGATTTAATGTTTTCTGATACCGGGCAGGATTATTACAGATACTCAGATACAGGATTTAATGGTTTGAGCTTCATGGAAAATGTAAACAATGCATTGCTCTGGCAGTCCTCTTTAGCATGTAGTAAGTTTTCCCCAACTTTAATGGCGGCCAATCTCAAGATGCCCGGATGTGCGAAACTAAGAATTGACAAAAGCTATGCCATAGAATTAGGCCCAGGGCCCGTATTCATGGAGCTTTCTTAGCCTAACAACGTTCTTAGCCACCAAGAACGTTCTTAGCGCTAAGAAAGTTCTTAGTTAAGAAAGTTCTTAGCGCTAAGAAAGTTGGAATTCATGGAGCGTTCTTAGTCTACTTCTTAGTTAAGAACGCCCTAAGAACCGGGATTTGGGAATTTCCTAATGCTACAACGACGTTGCGTGTGTGCACATGCGTGATGTATGCGTTAAATATTTTAATATTTTGCTTTAATCTACTCATAGGCCTCAACTAACGTATATTATGTGCTGATGCAGTCAAATATATGCACGTTCTTAGAATATGTACCATTATGATGTCATTTCACATTATGACGTCATATTACTGAAGGAGATCAAACCTGGCACAGCATAAATTCTGTAAAAAAAACCCCAACTAAATGACGAAGAAGGAATTATTTAGTGGACTGGACGCAAATAAGACACAAATAAAATTTCCCATGTTTTTCAAAAGAAATTGATGATTATGTGCGTGCGTGCGCCATGCGCGTGCGTGCGTGTTTGTGCAGTAATAGAGGGATACATTTCTAGCTACGCCCCGATCATCCATCCATATTTATGTTGGGGTCGATTTATCGGGCGATTTATATAGACGATATATAGCCTATAGGCCCTACTTTGAATCCGAAATGACCAGAATCCCAATTTCATGGTAACTATATGTATACAGGTATGCTGTTGAATATTTTGAAACTAATTTGACTGGGTGCTTTTGCGCCAAGTGAAATTAGTTTCAAAATATTCAACAGAATGTATATTAAATAGTAAATTCATCCAAGACATACAATTTGTTAACCAGGCAGACTTTTTCGCCCTAGCGGGCGGAGGGGGAGGGTGGTGGTGGTGGTAAGTTAAGGTGGTGTGGGGTGGGGTTGTGGAGGGGGGGGGGGGGGGTTGTTGTCGAAGCGGTGGGCATGGGATCTAATATTGATGTGCCAAGTGTTGAACGTTATGGTGACATTATTGTTCTCATCATATAATGACAGGAAACAAGAGAAATAGCCTTTGCCTATTCCTATGTTGTGTGAATGTGTGTTGGGGCAAAGCTTACAATAACGCGTATGTACGAACACACGCGCACGCATCAATAGGGCCCTATGTACACAATAACGCGCGCATGAAAATGTACACTGAGCACGCCAATATCGAATTTGCGCCGTCAACCAACGTCGCAGGAACCAATATCGAATTCGATATCGGCGCACCCGTTGGTCAACAGCGCAGGGGACCAATACCATGTGTTACATGTTCGTCGATTTGAAACAATATCCAGCTAGATACATGTCTGATTCCCGCTAATTGGCGTATTGGTATTGACTCAGGCGTTATATGAATCTTGATATTATGCATATCTGTTTTATACTGGATTATTATTGCAAGGTCTAATCTACTCTGTGAGTTATATATTGTGCCGGTTGATTCATTCCAGGGTTTTTTTTAGAATTAAATATTACAGGACTAAGTTTTATAAATTATCGTATTTTATTTATTGTGTGCGTCAATAGTTTCTATGCATTTCACTTCTCTTTGACATTCTCACACATATGGAGCCGATACAACCAGTAATTTATGTAACACCTGAGTAAACCTTTATACATTTGCCTTTTCCAGGCCTGAGCGAATAAACAGTGAACATAACCATTAATAAGGCTGGGTACAAGCAGGCAATCAGAAATGTGTGCAAACTGATACTGTTTCATATCGGCGCAAATATAGCAATTGATAATTGTCCCCTGCGCCGTTGACTAACTGGTGCGCCGATATCAAATTTGCTATTGGTCAACGGCACAAGACCAACGGCGCAAATTCTATATTGGCGCGTTACGTGTGTGCGTGCGTGCGTGCGTGCGTGCGTGCGTGCGTGCGCGCATAACGTAGACACATTTTTATATAACCTGTATGTTCTGAAAGGGTAAAAGATTTGCAACTTCAAGCTTCATTACATAGATAGACAACATGAAGCTCAAAATAGGAGCCTGGAATATTGAAGGACATCACAGAGCAAGCCGAAAGACAAAGTCTTCCTGGATAGCGTCCTTGATTGTGACATATTTGGTCTATGCGAAACATGGACAACCTCAGAGACCCCTATAAGCAAATTGTCCATACCAGGATATGATTTTTTCCATTCCTATAGACGCAAGCGAAGATTAAAGGCCGAAACAGTGGTGGTATCATCATCTACTTCAAATCGCGATTCATACCTGGCATAACCCACTTTAAAACCAAGAGCAACGATTTAATTTGGATCAAACTAGACAAAGACCTTTTTGGTTTCGAGCGAAATATCTTTCTATGCATGGGTTACTTTACACCCAAACGTTCATTCAGTCAAACTAGTAACCAGCAAATATCACTCTTTGACATCATTGAGGATGAAATTGCGGTATATTCCAACTTAGGAAATGTCATACTAATGGGAGACTTCAATTCCAGAACTGGCACGCTATCTGACTTTGTTATTACATCAAACGAAAGGAGCGGCCAGCTTGATGATGATGTCTTCTTTATCAGCGATACTATACCACCCCAACGATTCAACATAGACCCAAAAGTTAATGAATTTGGCAAAGATTTCATTAACCTTTGTATATCCACAAATATGAACATACTCAATGGACGCTATCTAGGTGACTCCTTAGGCCATTTCACGTGTCATAAATACAATGGTGCTAGTGTAGTTGATTATGTTGTGGTTGAAACTGGCCTATTAAGTAGGATCGACCTCTTTCATGTTAGCCCAATAAACTACCTTTCAGACCACTGTCAGATATCATTCTCCCTCACGGCTGATAAAATCTTACATGATGCAGACCAAAGAAATGGCCATGATCCCAATTCACTAAACCCAGCCCCACCAAAATTTGTTTGGGAAGATGGCTCCACAGACAAATTTAGACTAGCGCTGCGCAGTCTAGAAGTGGCCAGTTTATTAGCTAACTTAAAAAATAAAGCATTTAAGAACAGTCAGGAAGGGACAGAAGAAGCAGTAGATGAATTCCGCAATATATTATCTGTTGCTGGACAAGCAAGCCTTAGGATTAAACACTTTAGGCAAAAATCTAAACACATGAAACATAAATCGACATCGAAAAAGAAATGGTTCGATGCTGACTGTGGATCCATGTGTCGTGATGTCCTAAAACTTGGAAGACAACTCCATAAGAAAACTTTTGACAACAAATTAAGGGACACATACTTTCAAAAAGCTAAAACTATCAAGCATAAGGAAAAACTTCACAAGGAGAAAGTTTTAGGAAAGATCAATGCGGCTTCCACTTGCGACCAAATATTTTTTTGGAAAATAGTTAATTCCATGAATCCATTGCCCAGCGACACTACAAGTGAAATAAGCCACTGTGAATGGGTAAACCATTTTACTTCCCTGCTTAATGACAAGGAAGTGACCTCGTCTAAAAAGAAACTGGTTGAACTTGAAAAATCTAATATCCCAACTCTAGATGAACTCAATGACCCTCTTACTACTACTGAGATCCTCGCAGCAATGAAACATACCAAGACTGGTAAATGCAGCAGTGATGACCTGATCCTAAATGAAATGATTAAAGCTGGAAGTCAAGCACTGCTGTCACACCTAACCAAACTTTTTAACATAGTATTTTACAACGGTAACTTCCCCTCACAGTGAAATGATGGTATACTCATACCAATTCATAAAAAAGGAAGCCCAGTTGATTGCAATAACCATAGAGGAATTTGTATTACTAGCTGCCTAGATAAACTGTTTAACAGTATCCTAGCCAAGAGACTGATCAATTGCATCAATAAACACAACATACTTAGTACCAATCAGGCTGGTTTCAGACCCAATTTTAGGACATCTGATCATGCCCAGACATTAATTAGCCTCATCAATAAATATGTTCACTCTGAAAATAAGAAATTGTACACCTGTTTTGCCGACTTTAGTAAAGCTTTTGACAAAGTAAATCGTGATCTACTACTGTCTAGGATTATAGAAACCGGGATTGGAGGAGAATTCTATGACTTAATAAAATCCATGTACTCCAATACTAGGTACAGAGTTAAAACCAGTAGTGGTGTATCTGAATCATTTCTAAGCAACACTGGTATAAAACAAGGTGATAATCTCAGTCCCATCCTGTTTGATTTATTTGCAGATAGTATTGGTGACACCTTTGATAAATTATGTGAACCGGTAACACTATGTACTGAATGCCTAAATCACCTACTATATGCTGACGACCTCATGTTATTATCCGCAACTGCTGACGGGATGCAGCGATGTCTTGACAAGTTTCATGCATTATGTGATAAGATGTCACTGAAGGTCAATCTTGATAAAACCCAAATTATAATATTTAACAAGTCTGGTAGGAAATGTAAACATCTTTCATTTGCACTTGGTAAGGACGAACTAGTGGTAACAGATAATTATTGCGAACTCGGTACCACATTCCAAACATCTCGAATCTTTAGCCAGAATATAAAGAACCAGTACAACAATGCACTGTGGGCATATTTCAAGATAAAGTCCAGCTACATGCAATTCGGTGGAGTCAACCCAAATGTTCAGATAAAATTGTTTGACTCACTAATCAAACCAATCCTATTACACCATGGCGAAATTTGGGGAGCAAAAGCAGAAAACCTATTCTTGGAAAACAAATTTGAGAAACTTGATCAGTTCCATTTCGAAAAACTGTTAAACAAATTTTGCAAAAATGTTATTGGCATACATAAATATGCATCAAACATAGCTGCAAAGGCTGAAACAGGAATGTACCCCTTTAATATTGAGATTCTTGCTAAGTTTATTAAGCACTGGATCTGGATCCTATCTTTGCCTAATACCAGAATAATTAAGCAGGCTTACTTATCTGACTTCCATCTACTCCAAGATAACAGCATCAGCTCATGGCTGACAGTAGCTAAGACTGTCTTAGCTGCTGCTGGACTTGAGGATGTGTGGAAGTTACAAAAGCCAGATATGTACATAACCAACATCGTCAGAACACACCTATGAAATCAGTATGAACAGTACTTCTTTGATGCTATCCAAAATTCTCCCAAACTTTCAACATATAAGCACATGAAACATACCTATGGAATCGAACCATACCTTACTTCCAATGTGCCTTTCAAATACCGGTCGACTACCGCCAAACTTAGAATTAGTGCTCATCAGCTAGAGGTTGAAACCGGTCGCTACTCCAAAATTGATAGAAAGGATAGATTGTGTAAACTATGTGGTAAAGGGGTAGAAGATGAGACACATTTCCTAATCATCTGTGACGATTTGTCAAACTTGAGGTACTCAAATTTTCCACACCTCAAGAATCTTACTGGCACCCAGGATCCTTTATTACATCTTGTCGACTTACTGTGCTTTAGTAACATTAACATAGCAAACATGTCAAAAGCATGTAAAGGTATTGACTGCATGATGGAGTATAGAAAGGAACTAATTTCTGCCATGTCAGCCACAACATAATCAGCTCGCCGTTGTGTGATTAAAATAGAACAGGATCTGGAAATATATTAAATATGGTATGTGTGAGTGTGCACATGCGTGCGTGCATGCGCATATGTATTTACTTATATGTGTGTAAGTGTCCGAATATGCTCGATACGTATGGGGGGCACTAAATTAAAATTTAAAAAAATGTATATATATATATATATTTATTAATTACTGTAATTGTTATTGATTGTTTCATGGGCTGATTAGCCTAAACAGGCAAAAAAGGCAAATAAATATCTATCTATCTATCTTTCTATAAAGTTATGAGCTGTACTGTAGGCAAACGCATAGCCTATACACATGTAAACACATACACATGGCCTACATCTTCATGTCCACGTACACGCAAACACACACGTATTCACGCACGCGCACACGCTAGCTCACGCGCATCTGTATAGTTTAACAGCCTCTATAATATTCCTCTAAATTGTATCTCATTGATATAATGGTGTGCAGGAGCGGTTGAATCATCGACAACAAAATATTATTCACGCGATGACATCATACCACAACGATCATTCACACAATGACGTTTCTCCATGATTCTCATGAGAAATTGAAAAAAATTACTTTCCGTGGCGAAAGTTACTGTAAAGTATTCGAAAATATGCAAACAATATATCTTCTTTTATTTAAATTATACGAAAGCATAATTTTGCGCGCTTTGCCCATCAAACAAATTAAAGAAGTGTTTGACGTCATAACTAGTCTTCAATATTTCAACACCAAATGAATTCTGGGTGGCACTGTGCATGTAGCTTGTCGCCGCAGTATGACGTCACAATTTAACCTCATAATGGTTAGAAATTACAAAAGCATTCTGTTGCAAGTATATAATACATATATCCAATCTATATTTGTTTCAAATAATTGGAAATAAAAAATATAATTAGTGTTGGTAGCGTAGAGTAGCTGAACATACACAAAACAATTTCACTAAGAACTCTCTTAGTGGATTTACGCCATGGGGGTACCTGTCGTAAATTAAGAAAGATTTAAGAACGTTCTTAGCATAGGCACCTTCAGCGTGACGTCCTACTCATGTGCTACCCTCTATGTATATAGATATACAAGGTGGGAAAAGGCTATTAGGATAGACTCTGATCAACAGCCTATCACGAAAAATCATGGATATGTATCAACTAAATAATATACTGAACCTCAAGTGGATACATGCATCTTCCAAACGGTGTAAAAATTTAGGCCAACAACACGCCTATAATTATTACACAATATATCAAAATACTTGGAAGAAATGCGATAAAATTTCACGTCGAACGTATACATTTTACCGACTCCACGGTTTTGATCAACAACAGCGAACCTTGGAGTCAGGTAATTGAGCAATAGCATATTTGGTACCCGTTTAGACACGATCGTTTGCAGCTTGCAATAGAAAGGAATGATTACTAATCTATATACAGTAACATTGGGTTTCAACAGGAGTTTTTCAAAACAGAACTTATATTGGATATATTTGTGGGAGGTTTTTGGTCGTCACTTTCCGGAATTTTTTTCGCGTTGAGGCCTCTAATAATTTTGATATGTAGGACGAGTTGTATATAGGACGAATTGACTAGATATTTCAACGTTGACATTTGTAACTAGGGACTCGATTCCAGCAAATGGAACCGGATAACTGCTCTAACGAACTTGACCATTTTTAAATTTGTAAACATTGCGCAACGAAATGAATGGTTTCTGTTGAATTGACGCGACGGTAGTCTTACTAACATTTATATCAACCAAAAGTGGCGAATTGTCGGTTTATTGAAATAACTTACAACTTATTTATACAAATTGATGTGCATCGCATATGAAATTAAGGTAGTATTGAATACTTTATAAATGTCACATTTTGTTACGTATATTTGTTTGACGGGGAGTGTCGTCGTATACATCTAAATGTTTTCGTATATTATCAAATTCTTGGTGTGGGTTTTGTCCAAATGCTATACAGCGTCGGATAGATACATGTATCCGCTTTAAGCGCAACATATTATTTAGTAAATAAACTCCCGTGGTTTTATGTCAGTCCAGAGTAATCGCAGTAGCATCAAAACGTCAATCGCAACTGATGCAAACCTTTAATCTTATATAGAAATAGGAGCGGATACGACGTGACGCTAAAAGCGCCTATGGTTCTTAGCCCTAAGAACACGCCATGAATACCGATTTTTACTAAGACGTCGTTCCTAGCGCTAAGTACGTCTTCTTAGGCGCTAGGTAGGCGCCATGAATACGGGCCCTGGTCTTAGAGAACTGCTAGACTAGCGTACAATAAGAGCTATATCTCGGGTAGTTGAAAAATGTAAAACACGGTTACGTTGCTACTTCCAACATGCAGAGTATCCTACATATTTACTAAAATATAGTACACCATAATATCGTTAGAGATTCAATAGCTCCACTTCTTAAAGCTATCCCATTAGAAAGAAAGAGAGTGAAGTTGACTGAATACAAATAAACATTATCAGCCAATAGTAAAGACTTTCTTTGACAGCATCGACACATTATTAATAGACAGATTCGGTGAAGCAATTCACTTTGAAAGTGGCACAGTGATAGCAACGTTACATTGCAGAAGGTGTAATCTTCTTTCACAAATAATGGTGAGAAAAAGAGCCAGAAAACTTCGCCGTATAAGGACCAGAGCAACGTGTAATCCATACCTTAATCAGTCGGGAATATGTCTACCAGTGTTTAGAGGAGCCAGGTTTCAGAGAGGACAGGGTTTAGGAAATATATTCGGGTGTTTTAGCTGGTAAAGATATCAAGTCATCACTCCGTTCAAGTGGTGTATCAGCGGCTAAATCATCAGCACCGCAGGCAATGGGGGATATCTTTAGGAAATAAGCATACATCTCTGAAGAAGAAGAAGAAGAAGAAGAAGAAGAAAAAGAAGAAGAAGAAGAAGAAGACTTTTCAAGTGACTTTATTACGATTCGCGTGCCATTAAAACATATCACAAATTCATATATCACAGTCAATCAATACAATATTAGGTCAATAATACAACAACAAAAATAAGCAGATTGATATCACATAAAAAATTTAAAACATGATTTAAAATACAGTGTTTCATGTAAAAGGCATTAATAACGGCTATATTCCATTTTTTTTAAATACGCGCGTTGTTTTCAACATGACAAATAAACTTGTTGACAGCCCAAAAGTTTTTAAAAATTTCCAAAGAATCTAGGTTCAAATGATGTTGAAACTCAATATGTATACGTGATCGTAATCTAGATATGCATTCACGAAGCGGGTCTGTCTGATGAATTTCATCTAAGAGGCGTTGTCCTGGTTACATACGTTGCCATTTTAGCATTCGCTATAATCCAATTGCTGAGACGATGACGTATTTTACGCTCGCATTTAGCAGAGCATTTCGGACAAGGCATACCTTTTATATAGTCATTCATTGTAAAGGTTTCGCTCTCCTGCAATTGCAAAAACGTTCTTCTAACAGCTAAAAGCAAAGGTTGAAGGCGTGGACAAGTTAAAAACATATGAGTTATATCTTCCCGCTCACCACAATAAGGGCAGTTATCATCAGGGCGGTAACCAGCACGATAAAGAAATACTCCTGCGTTTAACGCATTATGCATAACTTTCCAGGACAAATCACCTTCATAACTCGTACATGGATATTCATAAAAACAGGAACAATTCTCTAGCGACGTAATATCTAAAGATAACACATCTGCCCATATACTATTTTTAGGGTTATGTAAGCTATTCGAATAACAATGCAGCAATGAGAGTTTATAAATGTCTTTCTTACAAATAGTGGGAAGAGACACACAATATTCGAAGGCATCGCTCATACAGGAAAGTTATATTTGGTATACATACCTAGGAATGTCATCAGGACGTTTTAATAAGTCAATCCATTCAGACGGAAAGCTATTCAATAATTTGTTAAGATTATTTTGGAGAATTCTTTTAGACCGATTGCAAATTTTCTGACATAGCTCATCAATTGAAAGCATGTGATCGTTAACGACAATATCGCCAACAGTAGTGACATTAGCATGTATAAAATCATGCAGTAATTAGGAAGAGCCCTGTCACAGAATTTGTTATCAGTGGCTCGTTTAGAAGATCAGCTTTACACACAGGTTGTGATGTTCTCAACATGTTGAATGTAAAACAAGCGTTTAACAAACTTTTATAGAACAATGGAATATCGTGACTATTATTAATATCTAAGTATGTATAAAATAACTGATGATCATAATTTAAACTATAAACATGTTTTAAAAAGTAACTAGAAAACTTGAAACAAGAATGGCACGAATAAATATTTAAAACGATTGTACATAATCAATACGAAATGCACGTAACCGGGATTTTAAATGCACTAATCCTTGTCCACCATATTCTAAAGGCAGAAACAGTTGTTCTTTAACCAGCCAATGTTTTCCCGCCCATACAAAATTAGTTAGTCGTTTTTTAATTGTATGTACAATATCAGCCGGTGGGTTAATAACAGCAAATCTATGCCAAAGCTTAGAGGCAGCCAATAAATTCGCAATAATAATACGACCTCTAAAAGACAAAGCTCTTGACAATGTCAACCAACTTGCAAGCTTATTATTAACATCAGCCTCTAAGTTATCCCAATTACGGTTATTGTAATCTGGTGAATTCCCGATGAAAATTCCAAGAATGTTTAGGCCCTCGTTATTCCAGGTAATCCCCAATGGAGTATCCGCGCGATCCTTCCAAGGACCCACCCAGAGACCCCTTGTTTTTTCCAAATTAACTTTCGCATCGGACGCAGCTTCATATACTTTAAGCCAATTATGTAGCACAGTGAAGTCTTTATCACTGGTAGCGAAAGCTGTCAACTCATCAGGATAAGCCGAACAAACAACTTTTTCATCGGCAGTATTAGGCACTGCTATTCCTTTTAGGCCTTCAGTAGAACGTAATTTGATCAGAAGTGGCTCTATACAAATCGCATACAAGACCCCAGACAAGGAACAGTTTTGCCTAATACCACGCTTAAAAGAAAATGGAACAGAAAACGAGTTATTAATTTTCAATAAACTTTGTGTGTCAGTATAAAGCAGTTGTATACACCTAGAGGAGAATTCTCCAAATCCGAAAGCATTTAGCGTGTCGAACAGATACGCATGACTAACTCGGTCAAACGCCTTCTCCTGGTCTAAAGAGACTATGCCGAGAGGAAGTGAACAAGAATTGGAATATTCTACAGTATCAATTATCAATCTGATATTATTAGCAATTTTTCTCCGTGGTACGCAATAACTCTGGTCTTCGTGAATTATTTCTCTAAGAACATAGCTAATGCGATTATAGAGGGCTTTCGAAAATATTTTTAGATCGACGCATAAAAGTCAAACTTTAGTTTTTTAACTGAGTTCGTCAGTTCTCCCAAGCCAATGGAACTATCTAGATCGTTTTTGGAAACATCACTCAATTGTGGAAGATCGGCTAATAACTTTTTTCTAGCGTGCTTAGACGACTTTCCGTTACTATATAAAACGCTGTAAAAAGCAGACGCGTAGTTTAAAATATCAGAATCTTTATCAATAACTGTACTATCTGGTAACGCTAAATGTGAAATAGATTTAATTGTACCACGTTTCTTTTCAAGGTCGAAAAAATATTTCGTTGTTTTATTCAGGTCATTGATATGCTGGAAACGAGACCGTACCCAAGCCCCTCTAAATTGTTGTTCTAAGAGAGATGACAGTGACTCTTGCTTTTGTTTAATTTCATTGTATAACTCATAATCTTTTGGTATTTTCGCTGATAAATTCTCTATATCATGTTGCAGCTGTAATCACTCTTCTTTCAAAATAGCACCTCGTTCACGGGGGAAAACTTGAGATATACTACTAATATGCTTCTTACCCATATCCCACCAATCTTGTAAATTATAAAAAGTACAGTTCCTTTCCCGCCAGTTACCCCAAAAAGATGTTATTAATTCATGATACCGTTTCTCCTGTAATAGGTCAGTGTTGAAGCACCAATAAGCGCTCCTCCGTTTTATTTCCTTTAAGTTTAACAAAACTTTAACAAATGAATGATCAAATTCCGCGCAGGGCACCATTGTACAAGAACGGATAAATTGCTTATAGTGTGATGAAATGTAGAAATGATCTAGTCTGGAAGATGTTCCAGCCACCCTACTCCATGTAAATACTTTAGATGTTCAGCAGCTATTGGATGGGGCTCCTGTACCGATGTTCTATCAATCACGTGATCTACAGTACAGTTGAAATCACCACCAAGAGTTAATGGATATGGCTCCTGTAAAGATGAAATATGAGCTTTCAGTTTTTCTATTCATCTTACTTTCTCATTACACTCAGTTACATTATAAACATTAATTAAGTAAAAATACTCATTATTCAATTTAACGGTGACATGTAAGATTCTTCCTGGTAAAACAAGTATAGTTTCTACAAAAGTGACATCAAGCCTGGGGTTAAAAAGTATGGCTACGCCTGCAGTTTTCGTATCAAAATGAGAGAAAGCCGGTTTTCCTCTCCACACTAAACGCCATATAGAGTCATGATCATTCGTAGTATGTATATCCTGCAAGAAAGCAATATCGGCAGACAACTCTTTACGAATCTGGTTAAAAATACGGAAGCGTTTAAAAGCATCACGACAGCCTCTCGTGTTCAAGGTTACAATTGAGAGATGTGTCATGATGAGATAAAAAAATAAAATTGCTAGTACAATATAATTCATAAACATGATTAAGTTTCAAAATGGACCACTGAAGATTTTACTATTTGATCAATATAGAGAGAAGACACAAATAATTAACCCCTTATGTTACGATGTAACTTTATAATTATCTTAGTGAGACGATTTTTGTAAGAAGCATCTAATCCAGGTTGGTTCTTTTAGTCTGAACATTTGATGCATTAAGAGCTTTAAATTAGGTTGGTACTCTTTACATTTTTCTACCACCTTTTTACTGTATTTGATACTGTCAATAAACAACTTAACATCGTCAAGTGATTGAATTAACTCCCTTGTCTCTACAACATCTGCCATTTCCGATACAACAGTCATACTGTCCGAGTCCGAACCACTGCTGGGTTGAATGTTGGCGCTATTGACGTCTATCATGGAATAAAAGACACTGTAGGGGCTGGGCCAAATGTCTTAAAGGGGCTAATTAATATTAGCAAAAATGTCTGGAATCTTACGGTCAGTTCACAAGGAGTGAAAGAAAGGTTTTTAGAAGAGGGCCTGATTGTCAATGGACACATATGTAAGATCGAAGAGGTTGATTCAGATAAATTGATTGTAAAAGTAAAGGCCCCTCTTGAAATTCCGAATGAACGTATTACAGCCGAGCTGGGAAAATATGGGCGAGTGATAAAAATTGAAAGGGAGACGTATGCCTTCGATAGAACACTTGAAAATGGGATAAGACGGGTGTGCCTGGAAAAAATTGACAAACCAATTCCAGGTAGATTGTCTATTGATGGGAACTTCTTCCTCCCTGTGTGGTATAGGGGCCAGGTTAAAGAGTGCCGTATCTGCACAAGTACTGAACACCTAGCTAGTACCTGTCCTTACAAGAATAAGTGTCTTTTGTGTGGGTCAGCTGATCATTTTAAATCTCGATGTTATAAAAGATCATCGATGAATGCTGCAAGTAATGTGGAAGAGGCGAGTGCTAGCTATATGCATCCTGCTTCTCTCAATTCCAGTGAAGTACACAGTAGTAACAATGTGCCACACACCTATGCACATGTTGTTAGCCAGGCTGAATATCCCATTGATAGTAAGACTGTGGACCCCAATGTTAGTAAGACTGGGGGTCCAGGTGTTAGTAAGGCTGGTGATCCAGTACTGGCAAAACACTGATGAGATTGAGGTTCTGGAGACAGGTATATCTGCTACCGCTCCAGCAACAGCTGAAATAGCCCAGGAAAATGACGACTCCGACGCTGTTGATGATACACAGAGTTTAGTACTGGGACAAACAAAATTTGGATCTCAGTCAATGGATGTTGATGTACCATTTGATTTGCCACCACTAACAGAGTCTGGTGTGTTATTAATACATTCTAGACAGGCAATTGTACAGGATACTATTGCTGGTGGGGTTAAAAGAGTGATAGAAGACTTGAGCTCTGGGTCGGAGGACAGGGAGGATGACGATATAGACGACTATCTCTATTGCAGAGTCTGACACGTCGATCCAAACGCAGGAATCTCAGCAGCCCGATGAAATGGTACTGTATCGCTCAGAGAAGGGCGAGATTTTAGTTCCATACATTACACACTTAGGTGTTCGCTATAGGCATTTGCGGAGTGATTCAGACATTTCACGGTATCAACATCTGACCATTACTGATCTTACAAATTCAGAGTTTACTACGAAGATTGGCAAATGGGCTAAGCGGGATAAAAACAGTAAGAAGACAAAACCAAACTAGATATTATGGGTACTATGCATAGATTCGTAATCATAATGATAATTTGCTCACTTAATTGCTGTGGTTTAAATGATGGATTGAAGCAACGCATGTTGCTAGAGAAATTATCTGATTTGAAAGCTGATATCGTCATGCTTCAGGAAACTAAGTTCCATAATGTTGAAGTACTAGAAAATTTCAAACAACTTTCTAAGGGTGAAATATTCTATTCCAATGCCACTGATTTAAATACAGGAGTGGCGATTTTATTTTTACCCAGGTGTTTGACTTTATTAAATATCGTTTCATCGGAAGCTAATAGTAATGGCAGATGGGTCGTGGTGACTGTTGAAATGTCTGGTTCAACACTAAATTTGATGTCTATTTATGCCCCTGCATCCCATTCTCAACGAGGTACATTTTATTCAGCTCTTCGCCCAGTAATTCATGATAGATCAGAAAATATTATTATTGGTGGAGATTTTAATTGTGTTTTAAATCCAGAGAAGGATAGGCGTTCGCTATCAATATACGCTGATACGTCTCATCGGCGTTTACAGGAAATATGTGACAGTGAGCACCTTTTGGATAGTTATAGAGTTTTAAACCCTGAATGTTGTGAATACACAAGGGTAACACCAAATGGTCAGACAGCGTCTCGATTAGACAGGATTTATGTACAGAGAGAGCTAAAAGGGTTAATTTCGGATACTGGCATATATCCTGTACCTTTTTCTGATCATTGCCTGGTTTCCACTGTGTTAGATAATGCAGAATGGGTTACACGTGGTCCGGGTTTTTGGAAACTTAATATTTCCTTGCTGAATGATTTTGAGTACCATCGATGTATTGAATGTTTCTGGCGTTTTAAGCTCCGCAATATATCAGAATTTGAAAGCTTGATTTTTTGGTGGGAAGATGTTAAACTAGGGTTTGCTAATATATCAAGGCGATATTCTATTCAAAAGGCAAGAAAAATGCGCAAAGACGAGAGAAGGTTGATTCGTCTACAAACCTTAATTTTCCGCAAAGTTTCAAGCGGCGATATTCACTTGACTGAGGTTTTGGAGGAGACCAGGTTAAAATTATCACAAATAGAAATGTACAGAGCAGAAGGCGCAAAAGTAAGATCAAGAGCCCAATTTTATTCTGAAGGTGAAAAGCCAACAAAATATTTTTGTGGCCTAGAAAAGTCTAGAGGTGTGGAAAAGATAATTAGGGGCCTTGAAATAAATGGGCAAATTGTTAATTCAAATAAAGATCTACTAGAAACTGTTCAGACATTTTATGAAAATTTATATAAGTCTGAAGAAATTGATGAAGAGTTGGCAGCTGAATTACTTGCTAATATTAAGGAAACATTGACTCCTCCGTTGGCTGATATTTGTGATGAATATTTAACCTTAGAAGACCTGACTAAATCGCTTAAAACAATGAAGAATGGAAAATCGCCAGGGGGAGATGGCCTGCCTGTTGAGTTCTACGTTACTTTCTGGCATCTCATTGGTCCGAAATTCTGTGAGATTGTTAAAGGAATTTTCCATCAGGGAAAACTTCCTTTGACAATGTCTCAAGCACATGTACGTCTGCTATTTAAAAAGGGTGACCGGAGTGATATACGGAATTATAGGCCAATTTCACTTCACGCAGCAACAGCTCCAACACGCGCATGCACTCTAAAACTCTGCTAATCAGTTTGAGATGAAAATTGCTCTGAAAGGGTTAAACCTTGTTCCTAAATTTAGGTGGTCGTTTGAACAGGTTAACTCATTTTGGGTTTTTTCAATGTTAATAAACAATCCAACATTTTTTATTAATAATGTTTGTTCCGGGGTAATATTAGAATCCGAATCCAAAAGTTAATTGCTTTCGACTAAAATAAATTTAACATTCAATGTACTGCTTCCTAATAATAGATTGGAAATACTTAGCATGTATACATATAATTGTGTTTGTCCCGGGATAATTATGGAATCTCATTTTCAAGGTAAATTGTATTGTTTGAAATCGTTTGTTAAGTTTCAACCCTCTTCAACTATGTAGGTTACATTGTCACTTCACTGAGCTCGGTGTAATATCTTAGTGTTTACTTTTTATAGATTATCCTGCGGGGCATTGATTATTGATTAATTTGTTCCCGATTGACTGTGTGTGTTAAATACGTCCGATCGCTGTGTTTGTTTCACAGCCTATGCTCGCGTGAGCTTTATAATTTTAATGGAATGTTGTTGAGAAAGTTACTTGGAATTTTTAAAGGGACATATTTAGCTGGTTTGAATTTTTAAATTAATCGTTTGACCACCGTATATTTATTGTTTATTTATACACATGACTGATATAATCGTTTGTTCTCTTTGATTTATTCTATGTTTAATGTTCTTTCTGTCAGTTTATTTTTGGGTATTATGGATTTCCACACGATCCATTGATCGTGTTACCAAAAAAAAAAAAAAAGGTAGTAGTAGTGATAATTGTGTTTGAAATGATTACAATATGATAATAAAATAATAATCTCCGTTATGCAAATTGTTTAAAGGTTTTCCGTATAAAGGCGCACAATTTTGTTAGGACCGACAAGTTTGTATTCGAGAGCAGTTGTCCGAATTTGTAGTGGTTTGGGCGGTTATGATAATATTTTGGAAGAAATAATTTTCTGTCATCACAGAAAAAGTCGCATAAGAATAGGTAATGATACTCATCCCCGATATCGTGTTTGTCGCATAGGCTACATATTCTTTCTTCCCTGTCTAAGCCCTCCCACCTTCCCTTTTCTATAGGTAACTTATGATTACTAGTTCGCTGGGAGTTGTGGCGTGCTCCTGTAATCTAGCTACCTGGCCCTGTAGGTGGGGCTTAGAATACACCTTCCGTATCCTTTGCGTGTCGTAAGAGGCGACTAAACGAGGTAAGGGTGAGGTAACCCTGACAGAAACCTCGAGTGCTGAAGACGGAGGTTCCAGGCCGCACGGCGCACTCTAATAAACCATGGATCCACGCACTTAACGCGTATGATCATGTCGATAGTCACTTACAGGACTGGCGGTATGATCAGCGAACGAAAAGAAGAAGATTACTAGTTCGAAATTTGACTAAAGTTCTTCTGTTTAATTTATTTAGCTTTCTAAGATACGGCTCTAATTTTAGTTCAGTTTTGAATATACTATATATTTTGGCTTTAGGCGAGGTGGTAAGTTGCCCTGACCAAGTTTGCATGTATTGGTCTTTAAGTACTTGTTTCAAATATTGTATATTAGAATTTGTTATGGTCTGCATTTCCCAGAGGTGAGCCATTCCGACATTTTCAAGTATACGTTTAACTGTAGTCAGCCATTTGTATTCTGTATTGTTTTGAGTATAGTCATTGTAGATATACTTGTATAGTAAAGATGATAGCTTTGTTTGGGAATGGCGCTATTCAGCAGTGTAATATTGTCCTCTAATTGCACGATAATGTCTTGGGTTGTAATGATCTCAAGTTCATCAGCGTTTGGCGCATTATCGGACTCGACTGACGACATGGGTTCGGTGTTATCAGCGTCCAAAACTGGATTTGAAATGTCATTATTTGTAGCTATATCTGTAGACGTGGTAAAGGTATTCATAATAATATCACTACGTTGTGACATATTTTCAGAGACATCGATTAAACTTAGAATTTCAAAACGGTTGGTCGATTGTGTTTTTTGTCATTTTTTCTTAGGCTTATTAGGCGATGGTTTTCCAGGTAACAAATTTTCAGGTAATTGTTCTTGTACTTTATTCGCCTGCGGCAACGGAAAGTCACTCTCACTAACGTTAGCAAAGTTTGGATCGTTACTGCTACTAGCACCATAAATGTCAGTAATAACGTTATCATTGTCACTCAGACGAGATTCCTCCATAACACAGTTGCGTTGAAAATGCCCTTTTTGGTGGCATTTAAAACGGATAATTTCATCACTACTTATGAATAGTCTATGCGACTTACCCACGTAGACAATGTCGATGAATTCTGGAATAGCAAACTTTTCTACAATGATCTGAATTTGTCGCCTAAAACTCTTGACGTGTCTCAGGTCAGGCGATTTACATCCTAGGGGAATGGCACGGCAGTATGGTACCGGTGGTTGTTCAGACGGGTGGCCCGGTTGGTGGTTCTTATGGTGAGTTAGCTCGCCACCGTCTCAACCCGCGTACCGACCGGGATCTTCCTTCTAGCGGAGATGGGTGGAATGGATGACACAATGCTGTATTCTATTAATGATGACTCGTTTACTGAACTTTCTTAATCCTATAGTTTGCACATATAATTCCAAATTCTAGTCACATGTCGCTTACCTATTCTAAACCTATTCTACTTAACTACAATCGATTCCTAAGAGAGAAGTATTTTAATCAAATATAACAAAGTTAACCTTAAGTACGTCTCTGTAACTGACCAGTCAGCTAACTACATAGCTGACAATCTCACTGCTCACTACCCGTCACTAGCGGTCAGAGACCGCTGTGGAAGTCCGTCCGAGTCCGTAATCGTAACTCTCACTGTCTAACTTTAACTCTAACTCTCCGTCGTCAACATTCGTCCACTCTTAAATATGATGTTGTCGCTATGTCAACAAATGTGTGTGTATTAAGTGATGGCGGGCATGTATGCGCGTGAATGTGTCCTATGAGTCCAATTAACTAATTTGAATAATACTAATTAACGTATATAATACAATCGTAAAGCAGCATATTAAAACATGGTTACATTGAATTGCAAGAGTTATACTCTGCCCGTGTCCATTCCAACTAATAACTGATTGTTCCATGTAGGGCGTGTTGATTAAGTCTATGCATATATTTGTCCATTTATTGCTGTAAGGCTCGTGGTCTGTCCGTTCTACGTTGTCACGTGTTACTGAGCGTGTCCATCATTCAGCGTATTCCGGAGTTGTGTCATCGCGTCTGCGTGTCTGGGCGTGTCTATTGCCAAGCGTATGCGTGCGTTCGTGTGTGCGCGTCCTTGATGCCGATGCGTCCGTGTGTGTGCGTGTGTCTCTATGTCCGTCCATGTGTTGGTGTGTCCATGTGGCTATATCCCTGTACCATAGCAGCCTCCGACAACTTTCCCATACTGATCAAGTGAATGTGTGATCACAAAGTTCGGTATGTACGGTGCCACATTTGAGATAATGAACTTCGTTGGTTCGTGTTCTAGCGACATAACGGTGAAAGGAACCGGCAACAAGCATACCTTCAATGCATAGTTTATTAACGTCAGTTTCGTTTTTCATGTGTATAGTTATCGCCCCTTTAACGCTCGATGCCGCAACGATGTTTCCAGCAGGTACAACTGAGGCCGCGCCTTTAACGTACGCCTCGATCACCACTCCGTCTAGACAGTCAATCCATACTCCGTTCTTCCGGTCTATAGGCCTACCATTGAAAGGTTCATAGTCCGGCGAGACATTCGGGCGTAAATCACCTCTAGTTGACTTTACTCTACCAGCAAAACTGGCCCGCTCGCTCATTGTTAGTGAACAAAAGACCAATCAAGGTCGCCTACCCACTGACCAGCCAAGCGGCCGGTTATAGCAATGGACGAAATTAATTTGTAAAATGTCTAGAAATTGTTAATTAACACACAGCAATATACAATAATCCAAATGTCACAGCAAAATGAATATCACAAACATATATACATTTACTTTAACTCGAACATTGTACAAAAATTAAACATTAATAACACTGCTAACCGCCGTAAATTCACGATTAAATACAGAGCTAAACACCACGTCTACTTTGAAGACGAAGAAGAAGAGAAATAAGAAGAAATAGACCACTCTCAGAACAGTTAAAAGCTGCAGTGTAACACGAGCAACTATAAACAAATTTAAGACTAGTACAGGAAGCGATCATGCCACAAGCACAGACATCTTTTCATAATGGCAAGTGCATGTCATTGCTCCAAAAATGTCAGCCTGTTTAGCGTGAATCCAATTTATGACAATACGAAACCCTGTTCTAAACTGTAGGCTAGGGTGATAGACCTCTGTGGTACTAATATGTGTTCAACCAAGACATTAGATGGTGTCCTTTCGAAGGACCGCTACAGCAGCATCTCCCTAGCCTAATTAGTAACGGAAAAATAGAGACGGAGGTCACCAAGGATTCCTAGCGCTTATATACATATATATATATATATATATATATATATATATATATATATATATATATATATATATATATATATATATATATATATATATATATATATATATATATATATATATATATATATATATATATATATATATATATATATATATATATATATATATATATATATATATATATATATATATATAAGCGCTAGGAATCCTTGGTGACCTCCGTCTCTATTTTATATTAGGTAGGTATTGTAAGATAAGTAGATAGGCAAGATCTCTAAACCAGCCATTCGAACGTCGGCTTAAGCCGACCTAAACCGTCTTCAGCAGCACCACTGATTGCACCGAACTACGACTCTACTAAATCAGTAACATCATGTACACGCGACACATGAGGCTTATGAATAGCATGGATGAGACGGTGGTGTGGATTCACGATGCACGCAGGAATGTCTGCATGACCTCACTGGAATGTGATCGTTCCACTGATCCATGAGATCAGCTTTTGTACTCATCGGAATGCCCAACTCCCACCTCCAATGAATAGGAAACCCCGAGACCTAACCAGCGTATTCGTCGGGACGACCCATACCTTACGTACGGCCCGGAACTTCTGTGTGAGGAACAACTTGGACACGGCCATGAAACAATAAGTAATTTGCATAGATTTCTGAGCATAGGTCCCTTACACACAAACTTTAGAATCCTAATAGGGAAATTATCTCATTTTGGATTTCTTCCATTAAGATTGCAGAATTATTGGTGCGTATTGCTGAAATGACGTCAGGTAAGGTCATTGTGCGAATTAAACTGTTGTATAGCTCATGCAAACAATCGCCTACTCGTGCCTACTACACTACAGCATTGCCTTATGTGTCTCGCACATCACACATATCAAGGGATCGGCAGAACAAAGCAAAGATTACATGAACTTTATTGATGCCTCGAATGGATGCTGCAATAGAGGCAATGGTACGTAACTACACTACTTGTTACTCTGCGGACAAAACTGCTATAACACGAATGCCTTAGTTGCATGGTAAAATTTTGGTATAGAGGAGACACAACACTTGCACTTCGGGTATCTCTCTTTCTCTCTCTCTCTCACGCTTTCTCTCACGCTTTCTCTCACGCTTTCTCTCTCTCTCTCACGCTTTCTCTCACGCTTTCTCTCACGCTTTCTCTCTCTCTCTCTCTCTCTCTCTCTCTCTCTCTCTCTCTCTCTGCACCTGCAATCATAATGGATAAATCAAATCTGTCGATCAAATCGATGACGTCAAAACCAATTACGTCACATGTAGACTGACATCGCAATCATAATTGACAGAAATACTCAGTCGTAAAGCTGGAATGGTTCTTCCGAATTGTATGTCATCGATGGATTTACATGCTGTTGAAAATTTTGAAACTTCAAAATATTCTACAGTTTACCTATTTATTTACCTTGAGATTGGGATTCTGATAAGTCAGATCAATCCCAACATTGGCAAAGCGTGTGCGGAGCTTAGCTAGAAAAGGGCTGGGCATAGCTGAAAGTGCAGTCATCCATTGTCAACCTGCAGCCATGTTGGGAGTCTGTCAAAATGATTGTGGCTCTTTAAATGCCATTTAATTTATCTGTAAAACGCGACCACATCTTTACTGGTCACTTCTCTGCACAAGTGGTTGTTAGCTCACCGGACCTGAGAGAGGCCAACTGAGCGTATGCTGTGGCGAACGTCCATCGCCCATTCATCGTCCATCCGACCATCTTCCATCCATCTGTCCATCAGCCATCCATCAACTTTTTTCCTCTAACAACAACCTCTGGACCGATTTCACTTGTATTTGGCAGGACGCATCCTTATAGTAGAGGTCCAACTTTGTTCGAACGGAACTGATTGGCTAATTTAGCTGACAACCATCTTGGATTTTGTCAAATTTTTAGAAACATCTTTATAGATCTTCTCCGAAACCGCTTGGAGGATCGATTCAAAACTCACAAAATATCATATAGCGCAACAGCTGAACCAAGATTGTTCAAGAGAACATGATTAGCCAAATTTTTATGCTTCAGCGGCCATCTTGAAGTACCTATTTTTGCGAAAACGACCTCTACTCGAGAACCGGTGAATGGATCGGGCTGAAATTTGGGAGATATCATTAGGGACTAAGGGTCATTAAAGTCACCTCAAGGGCAGTTGATACATCAAAAGACACGGCCGCCGTTTGTTGTTCGATCAAAGTGTAGCGTGTTTGCAAACCATATTGCATTTTTCGCCCACCAAAATCACAAAATCTCCCTTACTAAGGCCATGTGATATTTAAGTCTTCCTGAGAACCACCGGACAGATGTTAAACAAATTTGATAGGAGATTCCATCTGTGGGTCGCAGTGATCCAGCTTTGTGCAGATGAAGATGATCGACCAATTTGACAGGCGGACATCTTGGATTGGGCGATTTTTAGAAATGTTTTTTTTAAATCTTCACAGAAGCCGTTGGAGGGATTGATTCGAATCTCATGAAAACATCATCTAGGGCAACAGCTGAATCAAGTTTGTTCAAGGGAATATGATTGGCCAAATGCTTCAGTGGTCTAATTTTCATGAAAGCGACTTCTCTCGAACCACTGAAAGGAGCAGGCAGATTTTGGTGCAACTATGATTAGTGACTATAAGCCATTCAAGCTTGTACAAAGGAAGTAAGTACCTTGAAAAACATGGCTACCATCGACCAATCAGAACTCAGCGTTTTCTTTGCCATATTCGATTTTTTTTTTCTGGATTCTGAGGCCGAAATTGGTTTTGTTTAAGTTTTTTGGATATGCTGATTTCAAATTTGTCACTTTCGAAACTGTCAGATAGACGGATTTGAGGCCATCTTAGATTTTTCGCACCAAAAGGTCCCATACCAAAGCAATAGGAAATTGAAAATGGCTTCTTCCCGTGAACCACTAGACCAATTTAAAACCAACTTTGGTAGAAAGCAGCCTTGGGCCATATAGAATTAAAGTTTGTTCAAATGAAGCTGATCAGCAAATTTGGCTGGTGGGCATCATGGACATTCGCCAATTTTTGGAAACGTTTTTAAAAATCTCCGAAACTGCATGGGGATTGATTCAAATCTCATGAAACATTTAGCTAGCTTAAAGTTTGTTCGAGGGAACTTGATTCAAGGACAAATTGTCGGCGTAATTTTCACTAAAACAACTTCTTCCGAACCGTTGAAGAGATCGGGTGAAACTGGGGAAGTTTGATTATTATAAGCGATGGCCTTTCTAGTTGAAATGCCGCCCTCCCATCACCGCCCCCTCCAACCCCAACCCCACCTACCCACCCTAGTGAGCAATAAGGACATTTGGGCCTTTTGTTTAAAGAAAGGCTTCACTGCAGTCTTGTTTACTTCTTGACAGCGTGATGATGGTCGATTCGTTTGGCAGAAGAAGGGAATAGATTATGTGCTGATTTACTCAACCGCGGTATTAATTGTCATTGGCAGCGTGATGTGGGCTTGGCTTATGTACAATTGGATGAATGGCACAATGAAGAAAAAGAGATCATAGGTAGGTTGTTAAGAATGATCGACTATGACGATAGCTATATGTATCATTTCTTATGCACTACCGTCTACTGAATCCTTTTGTGATTATCAGACTAGATAGAACTCGTCGTCGTCGTCGCCACCGTCGTCACAGGTAGTAGTAGTAGTAGTAGTAGTAGTAGTAGTAGTAGTAGTAGTAGTAGTAGTAGTAGTAGTAGTAGTAGTAGTAGTAGTAGTAGTAGTAGTAGTAGTAGTAGTAGTAGTAGTAGTAGTAGTAGTAGTAGTAGTAGCAGCAGCAGCAGCAGCAGCATGGATCGTGTAGGCCGTGGTCAAATCCGCCCGGGCCGAACTGGTCCCATCTCAGCCCCCCCCCCCCCCCCCCGTACGGACAGCATTGCGCATGCGCGCTGTTTCAGATAGGCGTCTTCGCTACGTATTAGTTACCACCGAGTATGGCATGCTATAATTGCCGGTGTTTTCTAAGAAAATTTTCCAACTAGCACATATCCGTTTACAGAATTGAAATCGGACAAGAATAGGCTGACAGATCGTTAAATTAAATTAAATCTCTGTAAAATATAGCATGCGCTAATGCTGACCTCGTATCACGCGTGTTTCATGACGCTATAAGATGATGGTTGGCTGTGACGTCACAAACACGTGGCATCATATCTTTTACCCATCTAAATGGCCGCGAGTTGATTGGCTGAAAAAGCTCAATGAATCTAGCTGATTATATATGGAGCCGTATCGGCGACAATTCCCCTGTCGTGACCCGGGAGGTTGTCCGATATAGCCAACATTGGCTGAAGCTCTTCAGCACTATGCTGAGCAGCCTCGGCAATCTACAGCAGCGTAATCATTTAGAACCAATCTAAAAATAGAAGCGTGGATTCTTCGAGAATACACCTCTAATGTATTGACCGGCCATCTTATTGTGTCATCACAACGACTAGACTGTTACACAGACTCCACTTTGGAGACCAGACAGATCGGGACCCAATCTATCTCTGTAGCGGACAGTAAAAGCAACAATGGGGATCGTGTTGATTTTGGTACTGTCTTTACCTCTGTATAACTAGCTTGATACAGACATTAAAATCGACTCGATCCACCCAGTGGTTCGTGTGATATCAACATCCGCGCAACGTCAGCAAATGCTTGACCTCATTTTGTGTGCAACAGATGTGCGACATATTTGAATTTTACGACGAATTCAGAGGGACTATTTTTCTGTTAACTATTTGTCATACAGACTACTATAGGCTTTACATCATCTCGTTTTACGTGAATTAATATTGTCTGGTATGAAGAGAGTAGCGTTCGTGTTCATTTAAGTTTCAATTCTCTACCCCCATATTATGGTGGAAATCACTACGCCAATGGCTACTCAATACATACGAGATAGTTTTCTCGAT
>CM067373.1:28080519-28150378 GCA_034401795.1 Chaetoderma sp. LZ-2023a | reverse complement strand
ACGACACGACGATGTTACCTCCAATGAATAGGAAACCCTGAGACCTAACCAGCGTATTCGTCGGGATGACCCGTACCTTACGTACGGCCCGGAACTTCTGTGTGAGGAACAACTTGGACACGGCCATGAAACAATAAGTTATTTGCATAGATTTCTGAGCATAGGTCCCTTACACACAAACCTTAGAATCCTAATAGGGAAATTATCTCATTTTGGATTTCTTCCATTGAGATTGCAGAATTATTGGTGCGTATTGCTGAAATGACGTCAGGTACGGTCATTGTGCGAATTAAACTGTTGTATAGCTCATGCAAACAATCGCCTACTCGTGCCTACTACACTACAGCATTGCCTTATGTGTCTCGCACATCACACATATCAAGGGATCGGCAGAACAAAGCAAAGATTACATGAACTTTATTGATGCCTCGAATGGATGCTGCAATAGAGGCAATGGTACGTAACTACATTACTTGTTACTCTGCGGACAAAACTGCTATAACACGAATGCCTTAGTTGCATGGTAAAATTTTGGTATAGAGGAGACACAACACTTGCACTTCGGGTATCTCTCTTTCTCTCTCTCTCTCCTCTCACACGCTCTCTCTCTCTCTCTCTCTCTCTCTCTCCCTCCCTCCCTCCCTCCCTCCCTCCTCTCTCTCTCTCTCTCTCTCTCTCTCTGCACCTGCAATCATAATGGATAAATCCAATCTGTCGATCAAATATATGACGTCAAAACCAATTACGTCACATGTAGACTGACATCGCAATCATAATTGACAGAAATACTCAGTCGTAAAGCTGGAATGGTTCTTCCGAATTGTATGTCATCGATGGATTTACATGCTGTTGAAAATTTTGAAACTTCAAAATATTCTACAGTTTACCTATTTATTTACCTTGAGATTGGGATTCTGATAAGTCAGATCAATCCCAACATGGACAAAGCGTGTGCGGAGCTTAGCTAGAAAAGGGCTGGGCATAGCTGAAAGTGCAGTCATCCATTGTCAACCTGCAGCCATGTTGGGAGTCTGTCAAAATGATTGTGGCTCTTTAAATGCCATTTAATTTATCTGTAAAACGCGACCACATCTTTACTGGTCACTTCTCTGCACAAGTGGTTGTTAGCTCACCGGACCTGAGAGAGGCCAACTGAGCTTATGCTGTGGCGAACGTCCATCGCCCATTCATCGTCCATCCGACCATCTTCCATCCATCTGTCCATCAGCCATCCATCAACTTTTTTCCTCTAACAACAACCTCTGGACCGATTTCACTTGTATTTGGCAGGACGCATCCTTATAGTAGAGGTCCAACTTTGTTCGAACGGAACTGATTGGCTAATTTAGCTGACAGCCATCTTGGATTTTGTCAAATTTTTAGAAACATCTTTATAGATCTTCTCCGAAACCGCTTGGAGGATCGATTCAAAACTCACAAAATATCATATAGCGCAACAGCTGAACCAAGATTGTTCAAGAGAACATGATTAGCCAAATTTTTATGCTTCAGCGGCCATCTTGAAGTACCTATTTTTGCGAAAACGACCTCTACTCGAGAACCGGTGAATGGGCCGGGCTGAAATTTGGGAGATATCATTAGGGACTAAGGGTCATTAAAGTCACCTCAAGGGAAGTTGATACATCAAAAGACACGGCCGCCGTTTGTTGTTCGATCAAAGTGTAGCGTGTTTGCAAACCATATTGCATTTTTCGCCCACCAAAATCACAAAATCTCCCTTACTAAGGCCATGTGATATTTAAGTCTTCCTGAGAACCACCGGACAGATGTTAAACAAATTTGATAGGAGATTCCATCTGTGGGTCGCAGTGATCCAGCTTTGTGCAGATGAAGATGATCGACCAATTTGACAGGCGGACATCTTGGATTGGGCGATTTTTAGAAATGTTTTTTTTAAATCTTCACAGAAGCCGTTGGAGGGATTGATTCGAATCTCATGAAAACATCATCTAGGGCAACAGCTGAATCAAGTTTGTTCAAGGGAATATGATTGGCCAAATGCTTCAGTGGTCTAATTTTCATGAAAGCGACTTCTCTCGAACCACTGAAAGGAGCAGGCAGATTTTGGTGCAACTATGATTAGTGACTATAAGCCATTCAAGCTTGTACAAAGGAAGTAAGTACCTTGAAAAACATGGCTACCATCGACCAATCAGAACTCAGCGTTTTCTTTGCCATATTCGATTTTATTTCCTGGATTCTGAGGCCGAAATTGGTTTTGTTTAAGTTTTTTGGATATGCTGATTTCAAATTTGTCACTTTCGAAACTGTCAGATAGACGGATTTGAGGCCATCTTAGATTTTTCGCACCAAAAGGTCCCATTCCAAAGCAATAGGAAATTGAAAATGGCTTCTTCCCGTGAACCACTAGACCAATTTAAAACCAACTTTGGTAGAAAGCAGCCTTGGGCCATATAGAATTAAAGTTTGTTCAAATGAAGCTGATCAGCAAATTTGGCTGGTGGGCATCATGGACATTCACCAATTTTTAGAAACGTTTTTAAAAATCTCCGAAACTGCATGGGGATTGATTCAAATCTCATGAAACATTTAGCTAGCTTAAAGTTTGTTCGAGGGAACTTGATTCAAGGACAAATTGTCGGCGTAATTTTCACTAAAACAACTTCTTCCGAACCGTTGAAGAGATCGGGTGAAACTGGGGAAGTTTGATTATTATAAGCGATGGCCTTTCTAGTTGAAATGCCGCCCTCCCATCACCGCCCCCTCCAACCCCAACCCCACCTACCCACCCTAGTGAGCAATAAGGACATTTGGGCCTTTTGTTTAAAGAAAGGCTTCACTGCAGTCTTGTTTACTTCTTGACAGCGTGATGATGGTCGATTCGTTTGGCAGAAGAAGGGAATAGATTATGTGCTGATTTACTCAACCGCGGTATTAATTGTCATTGGCAGCGTGATGTGGGCTTGGCTTATGTACAATTGGATGAATGGCACAATGAAGAAAAAGAGATCATAGGTAGGTTGTTAAGAATGATCGACTATGACGATAGCTATATGTATCATTTCTTATGCACTACCGTCTACTGAATCCTTTTGTGATTATCAGACTAGATAGAACTCGTCGTCGTCGTCGCCACCGTCGTCACAGGTAGTAGTAGTAGTAGTAGTAGTAGTAGTAGTAGTAGTAGTAGTAGTAGTAGTAGTAGTAGTAGTAGTAGTAGTAGTAGTAGTAGTAGTAGTAGTAGTAGCAGCAGCAGCAGCAGCAGCAGCAGCAGCAGCAGCAGCAGCAGCAGCAGCAGCAGCAGCAGCAGCAGCAGCAGCAGCAGCAGCAGCAGCAGCAGCAGCAGCAGCAGCAGCAGCAGCATGGATCGTGTAGGCCGTGGTCAAATCCGCCCGGGCCGAACTGGTCCCATCTCAGCCCCCAGTACGGACAGCATTGCGCATGCGCGCTGTTTCAGATAGGCGTCTTCGCTACGTATTAGTTACCACCGAGTATGGCATGCTATAATTGCCAAGAAAATTTTCCAACTAGCACATATCCGTTTACAGAATTGAAATCGGACAAGAATAGGCTGACAGATCGTTAAATTAAATTAAATCTCTGTAAAATATAGCATGCGCTAATGCTGACCTCGTATCACGCGTGTTTCATGACGCTATAAGATGATGGTTGGCTGTGACGTCACAAACACGTGGCATCATATCTTTTACCCATCTAAATGGCCGCGAGTTGATTGGCTGAAAAAGCTCAATGAATCTAGCTGATTATATATGGAGCCGTATCGGCGACAATTCCCCTGTCGTGACCCGGGAGGTTGTCCGATATAGCCAACATTGGCTGAAGCTCTTCAGCACTATGCTGAGCAGCCTCGGCAATCTACAGCAGCGTAATCATTTAGAACCAATCTAAAAATAGAAGCGTGGATTCTTCGAGAATACACCTCTAATGTATTGACCGGCCATCTTATTGTGTCATCACAACGACTAGACTGTTACACAGACTCCACTTTGGAGACCAGACAGATCGGGACCCAATCTATCTCTGTAGCGGACAGTAAAAGCAACAATGGGGATCGTGTTGATTTTGGTACTGTCTTTACCTCTGTATAACTAGCTTGATACAGACATTAAAATCGACTCGATCCACCCAGTGGTTCGTGTGATATCAACATCCGCGCAACGTCAGCAAATGCTTGACCTCATTTTGTGTGCAACAGATGTGCGACATATTTGAATTTTACGACGAATTCAGAGGGACTATTTTTCTGTTAACTATTTGTCATACAGACTACTATAGGCTTTACATCATCTCGTTTTACGTGAATTAATATTGTCTGGTATGAAGAGAGTAGCGTTCGTGTTCATTTAAGTTTCAATTCTCTACCCCCATATTATGGTGGAAATCACTACGCCAATGGCTACTCAATACATACGAGATACTTTTCTCGATCTCGTATCGAAGGAGATCACGCGAGATACGAATGCATTTAGAACCTGCATAGCTGTTAAGCCGAGTTCAACTGTTTTGAAACATTGCTTCTGACACAGCATCTGAGCTGGCTGCGTTGATCATTGATCGTCTTGTTCATGTCTTATCTAAACTAAAGTACCACGCTGATTTCACTTCATGCGTGTGTTGTACATCCAGGATCATCTTTCGGCATTCAAATCTACTAGACTTTTCTACCAGATACTAGGAGCCTTCACAACAGGCTTTTTTGATAGATTCCTTTTTCAACAATTGTATAAATTATTGTTCCCATTGTAACTGCGGCACTTTATTTTATTTTCTACACAGGCGTCTTCGATATATTATATTGTTTTCTATGCGCCAATGACTAATAGGCGTACATAGGCCAACTAGACCTAACTAGTTTTAACTATTTTCTGTAATATTACGGCTATGGACGCTTTGTGAAACTATTGTTCTTTTTAACTCGTCTTGTTTAGATAAATATACACTTGCTAACTTAATATATAACTTACAATAGCGCATAAAACTACGTGGTTCTTAATAGTAACACATTCCACTAGTGACCGTTTCCATGCCTCAATATGACATAGGATTCAGTATAAACCTAACCAATTATAAGCTCAGATAATTTGATTAGGATATAACAAATAGAGGCTGCTGCCGAATTTCAAAATGTATAGGGCGCTGCTGTGTTACACTAAACGAGCAAGCCAAAAAGAATACAGCTGGCCCGGCAGCTTGCCTCAATTGTACATAATGCCGGCTAATCTGGCCACCATTTAATTGTACTTCCTTCGGTTCAGTTGTGCCGACCCTTGAAGTCGCCGAGGTTTCTTGATGGCTCCAGTCTAAACGAAGAGTTCATACACCACCTCAGTATCTTTAATAATACTTTTAGGTAAGATCTCGGTTGCTAGTACAAGAGAGAAAATATAGTACATGGAATTAAGTTGGTGTCTTGTTTAACGTGGGCTCGTCAGAGATACCTCGCCGATCTCGAAGTCTGTGAGGTAGCCCTGCAAGGGTGAGTCCAAGCGTGGTCACTTGGGTGGTTTAATATAAACCGTTATACCCCTAACAAAATAGTATTGTTGTGAAAGGAAAGTGCCTCGTGTGGGCCTCCGGCGCGGGAAAATTCCTTTAACGCCAAAGCGGAGCAAGAGAGATGGCAAAAAGGGCCACTCTTATTCAAACATATGCTAAGTGTGTAGTGCCGGTTAACCTAGTGAAACTATGCAATTGTGATGCACGCTGATTTACGTGAAGATGGGGTGGATGATTTCCTGAGAATTCAGACACCGTCATCTTATGTAGATTAAAGATACTGTATTAGTAGTTGCCGCTTTATGTATGCGGTCCTTCTGCTAATTCCCTATGTTAGGTCCATGTTTCAGGCTTTGGCCGCAAATGGCAAGTAGTTCTACCTATCTTTAATACATTCCTGACTGGCGGAATGCTCAGTTTCCATATGATCACCTTACGGAGCAATATATATATATGCGCTTTTCAAATGCTTTTGTAAATATATATATATATATATATATATATATATATATATATATATATATATATATATATATATATATATATATATATATATATATATATATATATATATATATTTACGGTGGGGAGGAGACAGATATCCAACTATAGTGACCTTCCCGTGAGGGCATGGTGAGTTCCAAGACTGCACCCAGTCACTGTGAAGGGTTAGAGGGAGATCCGCATCCCGTCCATCACCTGACATGATGAGGACAGATCATGTAGGACCTGCTCTTAGGGGTGAACACTTTGCTTGATGTTAGAGTTATGTTTCATATATGCCCAGAGATGAACTGCTGGCCAGTAAAAATAATATAATGTTTTTGCAGTGCTTCCTACTCTGGCATGGATATCTATGCTAACTGGTATCCGAAGATACTGGGGGAATGTGTGCAGAATCGGCACTTTGGTCTTCACCACTCGGAAGCCCCAATAGTTTCCCGAGTCGGATCGCACCAACGTGTCGAAGGGAGGTCCAGACAATTATAAGCCTTATGGCTGGAGAAACGTAGGAAGAAACAATCGCTCATAAATTACTAACGAGGCCCTAAGTCTTCTTCTTTTCGATCACTGGTATCACATTTGGAGAGCCATTCTCAAGATGAAATCTGTGGTTTTCTGCAGTTCTTCCACAGGCTCATACAGCTTTTCAAGAAAAGAGCTTGACAAAGGCCAGATCTCTTCTCTCAGCAGCTGATACGTACTGCAACATTGAAGTATGTGCTCTGTGGTCTGTTCTGCTTCTCCACAAAGACAAGCGGGTAATGTCGTAATGTGGAACCGCCTGTACATGTGTTGGTTTAGTCTGTTGTGTCCAGTTCTGAGACGAAAAATGGTCACTTGCTCTGGCCTGGAGAGAAGATGGTAGGCATCTTCTGATTGAGGTGTTCTATAGAGTGACTTGATGATAGTCTTCATCTCTGTATGGGTAACCATGTTTTCTGTCTGATTCTCTTCTGCACCCACCTTTGCCATCTTGTCTGTTTCCTCATTTCCTTGGACGCCACAGTGTGAGGGGTTCCACTGCAGTGCTATCCGAAAGCATTTGATGGTTTGTAGTGCTTCTTCAAGTTGTGGCAGCTTACCTTTGGTGATAGCCTCAAGGACGGAGTGGGCATCAGATAAAAAGACAAGCTGTGCAATAGGATCTGTTGTTCTGCTGATGGTATTAGCTGCATGAACCAGTGCTTCGACTTCAGCTCTGTAGTTTGTGCAGTGTTTGCCTGTCGGTATTAAAGCTGACTCATGTTGTCCGTTTGGATACTTTATGTGCAGTTCGGCACCTCCGCTCCTAATTGCATCTTTGGCTGATCCATCTGTGTAGATCCTTATCCATGTCTCCTGAGGGTACATTTCTTCCAGCATGGCTAGGGTCAGGGCCTTCTTGCTCACATCACTGTGTTCATCTTTGGTTGTGAGATGAGGTGATGTGGCACGAATAGCTATGCTCTCTAGTTTGTTTTCCCAGGGTGGAGGATCAAGGGTGTGGTTTGGGTCTTCTATTTGTGCTGCAACATTTCTTGGTGTTTCCTTTGAAGTGCTTTTGTCTCTTTCACAAAACTTGATCTTGTAAGTCTTCCTGATGACAGCTGTGCTTGCCTGATCTTCATCGGGTGGTTGTTGAACGATTTGAACTTTGCAGCTTGGATCAGTGTTTTGCATTCCCTTCCTTTGCTAAGTGCGGGGATGCCTGCTATCTGCTCCATTTTTTTCTATTGTTGTTGATGTCATTCCACAAGTGATGATGCGCAGTGCCTGGTTTTGTACTCTGTCGAGGTTCTGTTGATGAGATTTAGCTGCTGTCATCCATGAGCTGGATCCATACTCAAGGTGTGGTCGTACGGCGCCTAGGTAGATGGTCTTGAGGATCCTTTCATTGGCACCCCACTTTGTTCCTGCCAGCTTCCTCATGATGTTTAGCTTTCTTCTGGCCTTTGCCTCTGCTTTCTGGATGTGCTCCTTCCATGTTAATCTTCTGTCATAGGTGACTCCCAGGTATGTCTGCTGGTCCTCGTACCCGAGTGGAGTACCGCCCAGTGTCAGATTGCCAACCTTGGTTTTGGTGGACAGTGAGTATAGCATGGCTGATGATTTTTCTTTGTTGATGGTAATACACCAGCGATTGGCCCAAGCTGTAATTCTGTCCAAGCCGAGCTGCATTCTGTACGTGGCAGTCGTTGTGTACTCCTCGGTGCACCAGAGTATGAGGTCATCTGCATAGAGGGCTGCTTGGATCCCATTGGGCAGCTCTGCTACAATGTCATTAATGAAGAGTATGAACAGAGTTGGTGATAATACTCCGCCTTGTGGCACCCCTTGTCTCAGCAATACATTCTGTCCAAATTGTCCATCCACCAGCACCCTAGCTCTGCGATTGTGTAGGTATGACTTGGTCCATCGGAACATGTTGCCACCGATGCCTGTGCGCTGGAGCTTCACGAGGAGGCCATCCTTCCACACCTTGTCAAATGCCTTCTGCAGATCGATAAAGGTAGCTAGCATCACCTTCTTGGCTTGAAAAGTGTCCTCTATGACCTGTGCAAAATGTGTTGTTTGATCTTCTGTGCTCCTGTATCTTCTGAAGCCGGCCTGCTCTGAAACTATAATGTTCTCCAACTCCAGGTACCACTGTAACCGCTGGTTGATGATGCGCTCCATGGTCTTGCATATGCAGCTTGTAAGACTGATAGGATGGTAGCTCAGCACTTTCTTCTTGTTCTTCCCCTTTTTCAGAATAGGTGTCATTCTGGCATCCTTCCAGCACTAATTGGCCGATTTATACCACCTAGCCGGTGTGCGGTGTTGCATATCCACTACATAAGGAAAAGAGGCTTACACAAATGTCTCCTGACAAGCGACCATTCCTAACTACTTCTAAACCTATCCTATCGAGCTAGAATAGCCAGGTTTAGTTGATCTCATCTCAGGTTCGCTTAATGAGAACCTGAACATTGACCTTAGTGAAAATGTGATGTTGGGGGAAAAAGATGATGTGGTATTATTGTTGCTGTATAGTGTAGCCTAGCTTAACTCGGTCCTAGTATTTTGTATAAAATGAACAAAACAAGTACCTAGGATGGCTACTGCCATATACATAACTATCACAGAATTAACAATAATTAAGATCACCTGACCTTGTGGTGCTTGTTAGTCATCAGCACAAAACAAGGATAATTTGTACAATAAAAAGGTAAACTATAAAGTGCAGTCTCAGACGACCGGTCGGTACCTATTAGTCATCAGTACATATAAATGTAAAAATACAATAATATGAAAATACAGTTGGATGAGTACCTATTATTCATCGGTATGGAAAAAGTTCATAGATCACAGTAAATGATACGTTCCGGATGAGGAACGTGAGATGGCTCGATTCTGTAGCTGCTGGACTGACCTCCGAAGGCGAACTGTAGATGCGGCTCACTCTCAAGGATGGTGAAGAAGAACGATGGTGGTTGAAGATGTCTAGTAGATAATCATATTAATTTAAACAGTGTAGCAAAAAGGTTGTGTAACATAACGGAAGTTGAAAATTCCATGGAGTAATGAAGGGCTACTGTTAAAATGTTAAATAATGCTCCGTATACATATTCTGTGTACACAGTACATAATGCACCACATAGCTCATGCAGCACTCCAGGCAAAGTCCCACTAGACTGTGGTCTAAAAGTTAAATGTTATACACAATACATTGCATGGAATTTGATAACCACTTTTCGGCATGGTTCGGCAGATCTGACGAGTTGTCCACCAAGAATCATGACTCGTTCCAGATACTACAAGTACTTACATCGGGACCGCAAGGCCCATCCACAGGAATGCTCCTCTGTTGTTGTTGGACGTGAGGGCTTCTTCTTTCCAATTAGTTTATATGCCCCCAGGAATTGTCCTCCCGGGAGCGTTCAAAAGATTAGATACGGATGGGAATGTTGCGTGCCAGAGATATCAAGATCTCTAAGCAGGCCGGCCCTGCTGCGGTTACGATGAAACCAGATTCAGCAGGCAGGTATCAGCATCCTGCAACTCTCCAGCCACACAACCGTCCACCTTCGCTCTCGACAAAGTATGACTCGATTCGCAGTTCTTCGCTCCCTTTATACTCCTCATGACGTCGTAGCTGGAACGCTCAGCCAATCAATGCGCGATCTGTAACCAATCAATGTGCGAGCTAGAAGGGCAATGACATTATCACGTGATAACCATCCTCCCCATTCAATTAGTATATAGACGCACTTATGACGTTTTCAATATTTTGAGCATAATTTAAGCAGAAAAATAAGCATAACTCGGCCATTTCTGGACCGATTTAAAAATGATTTACAGTTTTGAATTCCTCCTTTTATGCTGGTCCCAAAGTAGGTACCAAGAAGGATGAGAATAACATAATTTAAAGGGAGTACATGCACCAACTCGGTACATTTTAGTATGCATTCTCTCCCAATGCTGATACTCATTGTCAGGGAAGCAATGACACACGCGCATGCACGCTACGCGATCTTACAAACTTAGTCATTTTAGAAACCTCTCCCATATGGATTTATACATGCGTACAATCCTGCTATGGGGGTGGGCGTGCTCAAAACGTACCCGGAACAGTCGTCCCGCACCCAGCCAAGCTGGAATGGTCCGTACCCGTCTGGCCGATCCACGCTACACCACCATATAGTAACCGCTCGCCCACGCCCGACTACAAACTTCAGCAACACAATCCTCCCATAGAGAGAACAACCTCACAACTAAGACCACCACATAGAAGTGAGTCACCTGTTCCTTGGTGACTAAGGCCGCCACAAGAATATTTTAACTGGTATGTTTCACCAACACGCTACACCTCTTCGCCCGTAGCTCAGCGCACATCAGAGTCGCCAATACCATGGTACGAATGGTGAGATAGGCACAGACCACAACCACATGCCCCACAGAGTTATGTGTTGACGCAACATTCAGTCAGCACCTGTGTCACACAATCAGATTATGACCCACCACGCCATGTGACACCAGAGCCTTAATACGAAGCGAGGCATATACATTGGCCAATACCCACGCGCAGGCCGAAACCACCCATATCCACACTATACTCACCATCATGAGCAGCCACAAGTCGAACACCACTACCGCAGGAATATCGATACTACAGCTTAGGAGGTCCAATACTGCCTGACCAACCACACTACCAACCAAAGTACCAACCAACATACCAATCCTCAACACAGACGCCTCGGCATTTGCCATAGGCACCGTTCTATCCCAAGTTGCAGAAGATCGGACAGAGCAGGTATTGTGTTATGGATTGCGTACACTCAGTAAAACTAAGAAATGTTATGCCACAACCAAACACAAGTTGTTAGCCACGGCTTGCTTACAAATTATTACAAACACTTGTATGGTCGACCATTTACACTACGTACAAACCACGCCTTACTATGCTGGCTCAGAAATTTAAAGAACCCTGGAAGTCAGATAGCGATGTGGCAGGAATCCATGCAGGCATATAATTGCACAGTCACACATAGGAATGGCAAACTGCATGGAAACGCTGATGGCCTGAGCCGAATTGGTCTCAAGGGAGATGCTGAAGTTGCCACCACCATGACACACGATACACATGCGTTTCCCACCTTCCCAGAACTCTGGTGTGAATACTGGACGTGGAAAACCTCATTCATGCACAGGCAACACACGCACATACAAAACACATATACACGTGATACCGGAGGGGGTACACCCACCTCGGGAATCCATTAGTGCATTATCCACATCGGCGAAATTCTACTATCAATGATATGTCGAATGTCAGGTGTAAAATGACATTCTGTATGACATTCTGTGTATCTATTAATAACTGCCTGATTGTACTTGAATGTTTTCGAGTTCCAATACTCGAGCAATTACATGACAATACCGGACACCTAGCCATTGAATGGGCCACAGAAAGGATTAAGATCCGCTTCCATTGGATTAATATATGTAATAGCGTAAAGGCATGGGTGGTCAAATGTGTGCCCTGCCAATGTCGTTCCATTTGTCAACAACACCTCATGCCATTATAAACCAAAATCATTGGCGCTCCATGGGAACGAGTGGATATCGATGTGCTTGGGCCCTTAAATATGACGGATGTGGGCAATAAAGATATCCTCGTACTCCAGGGCTATTTTACAAAGTGGATAGAAGCATTCACTTTGCCAGACCAAGAGGCAGCCACTGTAGTGGATGTCCTGGCCAGCAATGTGTTCTGCCATTTTGGTATGCCTTATGAACTACACTCCGACCAAGATACTAACTTTGAGAGCCGCTTGATCGCCGAGCTGTGCAAACTCTTACACATAGTAAAAACACGCACGACTGGGACCTTCGGTTCCCATATATACTTCTTGCATACCGCACTTCTGTCCACTCCGGCACGGGTGTCAGCCCTGCTAAACTAAGGCCACGATTTAGCTTAACCCTTGGACCTAGCCATGCCTCAGATCCCGGGTAAAATAAGCTCGCCATTTCTCTACATAGAACTCATGCACCAAAGGATAGAACAGGACCAAGAACTCGTAAGAGACACCTTTCCCAATGTACATCGGCGTCAAAAGATGTGGCATGATTGCTGAGTACATGGAAACTCATTTGAGGCAGGAAAACGGAAAGTGGAAAGGTCCCTACATAGTAGTAGGTAAGAAGTCAGATGTGACCTACCATATCAGCACCCCTGTTGGCCTGGCCTCAGTCGTCCATTTCGATCGGCGTAAGCCATGTGTTGGTGCTGACCCAGAGCCAGAGCCCCGGTCTGGTATGCTACTAAGCACAGGCACCCACAGCACTGTTTCTGCAGAAACCAGTATGCACGACATTGACCCCTGAACGATGGTGCAAGTTCGGCCCCTCTATTACCAGGCTAGGAATCGGCCCGAAGATTCTTTAATGACAAGGACGATGGCGAGATTCATTCTCACCCTCTCCCTCCTCAGACCTCCTCAGACCGGCCATACTAGATCAGGGAAATGGTATCTGAATACCTTTTCGTTTGTATTGCCCAAGGAGAAGGTGGAAAGGTTGGTCCACCTTCTTCTTCCCATTCCACCACACTTCATCCTATTACACTGATTATTGCGATATCCCAAGCCGAAGCCGATGCATGCCCCAGTTCTTCTGTTTCACTGGCTGGCTGTGATATACGTGATAGACAATTCGGAAGTGAAAGGGTCAGATGGATTCTCTGCATGTTATAATGAACATGAGAAAAAACAAAATCGGCAACTTCCAATTCTCATCCCAACTTCCACTCCACATTTCCAAAACCACACACCAAAACTCCACCTACTTCCCAGCACCCCTTCTCTGGTGGCGATAACAACGTTATTGCCGAATTTAACCAAATTACATTCCCACCACCCCTCACACTCCACCTGTCACTAGTGGCTGACCACACCACTAGTATGAGAGAACTTAATTCTCTGTTGCACGAGCCACCCAGCCATCCCAGCAATAACTGAATAAGTGGCCTGATTGATAAGTTCTCGAAAAAGTTGTTATCTGCTCGTAAATAGAGTATGAATGTGTCCGCCAATTTGTACACTGAAGATTTAGAGTCCACCCTCCTTCCCAGCAAATACCACCACCACCTCCCTTGAGTGATCAACACACCACATGTATACATAACGTCAGAAACGCAGATAACACCACTTGCCTTCAAGGCTTGAATTCCACAACCAGACCTAATGCACCGATATCACCACTTCACCCTGTCAGAACAACATATCACGATGTAAATATGGCGCAAGCCATCTGTGTAGCTTCGACTGCACCGAAATATGTAAACACTGTAACATCATGTAAATATTGTACAGGAGCCTGGGCATCTTCGGTCGGGGAAAATCTTTTCCCCTTGACTGAAAGGAGACACCCTCACGAGCTATTGTTTTAGGAAAATTGCCTATATTCGAATTAAATACAAAATCACAAATCAAAAGCACAAAACAAAAAAAAATAAAAAGCGCATGGGACTAAGAACCTCGGGCCAAAAATTCAAAAGTATGCCTCCCCAACTCCACCGCTTCGCTCACCTATGTGCCTATCTCTAATATAAACGTGCCTCACACGTCTTTCTCTCTTTTTTGGCTATGCACCTAAATGAGAAGTCTATAATTCTCACCTAGTAATTGCCATGTGTGTCGTGATCCGTTCATCGGTATCGCTCAGCCTGCAGGGCCACGCTAGAAGGGGGTAGTGTAGCACTGATCGTGTAGCCCCGAGGTCTAATCGATCTGGGCCGAACTGGTCCCATCTCAGCCCGCAGTACGGGCACCAGGGCTACGTACATAAACTATATACGATAGAGACATTAAAAATTACTAAATCTATAAAACTGTGCATTGTGCATGTACGCTATTCCAGACAGACGTCTTTGCTACGTAGTAGTTACTGAGTATGGCATGCTCCTGTACATAAATGTCCATGTTTTCTAAATCTGTAATACTGGGACAAGAATTGGTTGAAATATCGTTAAATTAAGATCTCTCTAAAATATAGCATGCACTAATGCTGACCTCATATCACGCATGTTCCATAACGATTGATTGGCTGGAAAAGCTCAGTGGCGCTAGCTGATTGGTCAATGGATCCTATATAAGAGCTGTATAGGCGACAATTCTTTAGTCGGGACAGGGAAGTTGTCCGATATGGCTAAGATTGACTGAAGCTCTCCCGCACTGCACAGAACGGCCTCGGCAACCTACACCAGCGTAATCACTTAGAACCTGCATAACTGTTAAGCCGAGTTAAACTGTTTTGAAACATTGCTTCCGACACAACATCTGAGCTGGCTGCATTGATCGTCTTGTGCCAGACTTATCTAAACTAAAGTACCATGCCGACTTTACTTCACCCATGTGTTATACATCCAGTATTGTCTTTCAGCATTCAAACCTACTAGACTTTTCTAACAGATACTAGGAACCTTCACAACAGAGCTTTTCGATAGATCACTTTTTCAACGAGTGTATAAATTATTGTGCTCATTGTAACTTTGGCACTTCATTCTATTTACTACACACCAATGATTAACATGCGTCTGCGATCCATTATATTGTTTTCTATGCGACGATGACTAATAGGTATATGTTGGTCAGCTAGACCTAACTTGTTTTAACTATTTTCTGTAATATTACGGCTACACCCGATTTTTGAAACTATTGTTCTTTTTAACTCATCTTGTTTAAATAAATATACACTCGCTAACTTAATATAACAGACTTACAATAGCGCATAAACCTCACTAGTTCTTATTAATAACACATTTCACTAGTGACCGTTTCCGTGTCTAAGTAAGACAGGATTCAGCATAAACCTAACCAATTATAAGCTCAGATAATTTGATTAGGATATAACAAATTCATAGAATCACGATGACGTCATCACAATCAAATTTTTCCATAATAATGGAGTGGCTAATTTAACATTATGAGCAATGGGCCGCAAAACCTTAATTACATTTTCTTTACTATCTTGCAAAATTCACTCATGATTTATGTTTTCAGATACCGGGCAGGTTTATTACAGATACTCAGATACAGGATTTAATGGTTTGAGCTTCATGGAAAATATAAACAATGCTTTGCTTTGGGCAGTCCTCTTTAGCATGTAGTAAGTTTGCCCCAACTTTAATGGCGGCCGATCGCAAGATGCCCGGATGAGCGAAACTATGAATAGAGGCCGCTATTGAAAGAGTAGTGCCAAAATTGTATAGGGTGCTGCTGTGGCTTACCATTAGACTGAAAGAGCAAGCCAAAAAGAATACAGCCAGCCTGGCAGCTCGCCTCATATGTGCTTAACTCCGGGAAATCTGGCCACCATTTAATTGTACTTCCTTCGGTTTGGTTGTGCCGACTCTTGAAGTTACCGAGGTTTCTTGACAGCTCTAATCTAAATGAAGAGTTCATACACCACCTCAGTATCTTCAATGATACCTTTAAGATAGGATCTTTAAAGCCAAAATAGGAATTCACTGCGAAATAAATTAACTTAACTGGCCTAGCAGTGAATCTTGGGCTAATTATCAATAACCGTTAAGTAGGAACAGGCCATTTGAGGCATTAAACTTCTATGTCTGGACTTATCAACTAACTGATAGTCTACATCCTTAAGAAGGCCCGCTTACTAACGTGACATCTACCTAACCTACCCCAGCTGAAGATTCAGCCAAGCCAATTTCTGTTGAAATCTGCTTGCCGGTTCCACGCAACTCAGCACGCAAAGACTATATATATATATATATATATATATATATATATATATATATATATATATATATATATATATATATATATATATATATATATATAATATATATATATACAATTCAGTCTCCTTTCATTTGCCGTTAAGAAAGACAGTTACATTGTTTCTTCTTCATCCGCTATGGCGTGGTAGGAACTTCTTTTGATGGACGCCCACGTGAGGCATTACCTCTCGCTAACCGTTTTTCGGCCTGCTTGAGGCACTTAATTAGTTTATATTAAACCATTGCTCACACACAACAGGCCCGTGTGAGGCTTACCTCTCGCAGGAACTTCATATATATATATATATATATATATATATATATATATATATATATATATATATATATATATATATATATATATATATATATATATATATATATTATATAATCAGATAGGTCATTCTCTGGCGAGATATTTAATCTGTCCAGTGATAGTCTACTCACCTATAAGTAAGGCCGTCAGCTTAAGTTCGGCCACGTACCGTCCACTATATAGAGGCAATAAACAAACTAGCTGTGCCACTCAAATACAGTACAATAATAACTTGACACAAACAAAATGTATTGGCTACACGAATAGCACAAATGTAACAGTCATGTTTGGCATTGGCGGGGATGCTCGCCCAGCCCCACTGGAACACTATTGTTCCACCGACCCTAGATGGTGGACTTTGTATCACCTGATCGGCCGTGGTATGCTCTCTGAACAGGAATCACCGAGGCAAGCTGACCAGCATCGTCAGGTCGACTCTTGGGTACTAATCGGAAACTGAGGAATGCAATGGCCAGCCCGACGGCCGAGCTACAAGTAGTAGTAGTAGTAGTTGTTGTTGTTGTTGTTGTTGTTGTTGTTGTTGTTATAGTAGCAGCAGCAGCAGTAATAGAAGTAGTAGCAGCAGCAGTTCACACCAGGTCATTGAACACAGAATCCATAAAACCCAGTCCAATTGTGTTCACATTGCGCCTCATCTCAATGTACATGACATATCGGGCCTAGATGCACTACATCGATAGGTATTTCACTGTTTCATCAGAGACATTTCTTCTTTTTCAGATGAACTGTTCTTACTTCTGAAGCTCTGATATGATCCAAATTTCAACTAACACACACAGCAAACGTATGGCTAAGAGACACACCAGAAGTATTATATACAAGTATAACTGCTTTTATGTTTAAGCTTCTCAGACATAATCATTACATGTAATTCTGTTTGATTTGAATAAACCTACATTCTAATTAAGCCAATCCAACAGCGTGCTTATAGCTTGGTATCGAATTTTCGTAGGCGATACCAGAGTTTTGGGGTGGGGATTCACCTAATGGCGTATCCATTTGCTGTTTTTGTCTGAGTGGTCTCGAGGTAAGGTTTTTTCTCCAAATGGCAGGAATCCCTGAAGGCCTTCAACTTCAATGTTGTTCATAGACCTGGCAAGCTGCATGGAAATGCCGATGCCTTGAGCAGAATCGGGCCCAATGATGAACAAGAAGTGTCCACCACCGTGACACATACAACACAGCCAGCTCCCATATTCCCGGAGCTGCGGTGCACAGACTGGAATGCTGAGAAGCTCACTCATGAACAAGCCACAGATGCGCAGACACGAGGAATATACGCATGGATCCAGGAGGGGTACATCCTCCAGAATCTGTTAGCCCTCTATCCGCAACGTGCCATGTGTACAATGGTATTCTCTACATAAATAACCAGATAATAATTCCTAAGCGTTATAAGGTCATTATACTTCAACAGTTACATGACAACACTGGCCATTTATTCATGGAGAGACTGTCAGAGCGGATCAAACAGAGATTCCACTAGATCAGGATACATGACAATGTCAACGCATGGGTCGCCAAATGTGTCCCAAGTCAAAGATGCGCTGTTGACCAGCACCGCACCATGCCATTACAAATTAAAATTGTGGGTGTGCCATGGGAGCGAGTGGCTATTGATGTGATCGAACCCTTAAATAAGACGGATGCAGGAAGCAAGTACATCCTCATATTACAAGACTGCTTTATGAAGTGGCTAGAAGCATTCAGTTTACTGGACCAAGAGGCATCCGCAGTAGCGGCGGTTCTGTCCAGCAATGTGTTCTGTCAGTTTGGAATGCCCTATGAGTTACACTCCGACCAAGGTAGTAATTTTGAGATCTGGATGATCTCCGAGCTCTGCAAAATGTTTCACATAGTCAAAACAAGAACAACACCATATCATCCGCGTGGAGATGGCATGGCAGAGAGGTTCAACAGAACTCTTGCAGTGATGTTGACTAAGGAAACACACCTTGATTGTCATGATTGGGATCTGCAGCTCCCATACATGCTCATGGCATACCGCACTTCGATACATTCCAGCACAGGTTATACCCATGCTCGGTTAATGTTAGGCCATGAATTAGCCTTACCCTTGGATCTGGCCATGCCCAGAATTCCAGAAGAGAAAAATTACACACCCATCTCTACGTATAAGATGGAACAGGCCCATGAGGCAGTAAGAGAAACACTCTCCACTGTACATCAGCATCAGAAAACCTGGCATAACCGGCATGTGCATGGAGACCCATATGAGGCGGGGGAAATGGTTTGGGTTCATGATACGCAACATTCTGCAAATGTGCCGAGTAAACTGAGTTACCAGTGGAAAGGCCCTTATGTAGTAGTAGGTAAGAAATCGGACGTGACCTACCAGATCCGTGCCTCGGATGGTTTGACCTCAGTCATTCACTTCGATCATCTTAAACCTTTTGCTAGCGACGACCCAGTGCCAGAGCTCGGACTGGGCAATACGTGTAACACTGGTACCCAGACCGATGTATCTACGGAAACAAGTATTCCCGATGTTAGCACAGAGCACCACGGTGCCAGTTCAGCCCCTGTCCTACCAAGCCAGGAGTTGGGTGAACATGCGGCTAATGCTGAGGACGATGATGAGCCATGCACTTGCTCTCTCCCTCTTCAGAGCGGGTCTACCAGGTCTGGGAAGTTGTATCTGAAGACTTTCCCGTTTGTGCTGTCCAAGGGGAAGGATGGAAAAGTTGTTCCTCCGACCTCTTCCCATTCCCACCCACTTCATGCTATTACCCCAATTACAGAGGTACCCCAAGTGGAGGCTGAGGCTACCCCAAGCCATGCCTCTTGTGGGGTGGAACATGTAATAAATAGCATGGAAGTGAAGAAACTTGATGAGGCCTTGGCCTGTTACAGACCACAGGAAAACTGTACAACTCGGAGCACACATGCACGCACGCACACGCACGCACGCACGCACGCACGCACGCACGCACGCACGCACGCACGCACGCACGCACACACACACACATTTCCACTCGTCGTCTGTTGACTGTCCATCTTCAGATATGAGAGCCCCTGCTACAAGTGCTAGGCCTCAAAGTAGATCTCTGATCTCGGGTCGGGCGCAGGGGTGTAACACTTTATCTGGGTACCAAGCCAGGTATTTGGAGAGAGTGGCCAACCATAGCACTAAACAACTCATCTTTCACAACAGTTAATATTATTAATATCTGTCATGGTGCTCGCTGTGTGAGTTCATGCCAGGCGTGTGCAGCACCTGCCCCCCCCCCCCCCTCGAAGGGGTCCGCCCAAGCTACTTGTGGTAAAGTTTGTAGACCTTGGAGAAAAAGGAAGAATGTTGTCCAACCTAAAGTACAAGTAAGTAAACCGCTGACTTATCATGCAATGGAATGCTGAAGGAGTTTCTAACAAGAAAATGGAGCTTAGCCAAATTCTCAAGGCGTAGATGTCGCGTGTATCCAAGAAACTCATCTAAATGCCAACAGAAGATTCTGTATAAGAGGATTTCAGTGCTTCAGATCTGACAGGGATGGAAGCCATAAAGGAGGAGTCATAGCCCTGGTCCGGAATAACCTAAAGGTCATTGAAGTTCAGAGAGACATGGAAGGACCTGAATATCTCACAATCAAGATAATTCCAGAGACACATCCTATCACTGTTTTCAACTATTACTGCCCTGATAATCAACCACTGAATCTCGGAAAAATCCCAGTTCACCCAGATTCAACTATCGTTGCTGGTGACCTCAACAGTCATTCTCAGTTATGGGGCGATCATTCTACTGATAGGAGAGGTGAGGACATTGACAATTGGATGGATGAGCGGAAGCTGATTCTATTGAATAACAAAATGGGGAGCTAACATGGAAAATTCTGAAACAGGTTTACTCTGGATCAGTTAGGCCCATCATCGAATACTGCTCATCACCATGGATGAAAGCTGCTGCAAGCACCCTTCAGACACTGGATAAGGTACAAAATCAGGCTCTTCGTATCATAACAGGGTCTATGAAGACCACTCCAATAGCAGCGATGGAAGAACTTACCAATATCCAGCCACTCCAGCAGAGACGAGAAATCAAGGCCGAGATTCAATACGAGAAATTCAAATTGATGGTTCACCATCCCATGCATATGATGACTCACCAAATGTCTAGAGGAATCTCAAGAAGAAGAATTTCTTATTAACTTCAAAGAAAATTAAAAGAAACAGAGAGTCGGACATCTTCTCTAGATGTAGAAACATAACTGCTGTCTCTGAGAGGGAACCGTAGAAAGCTTCTGAAATAGAAAACACAATCTCAATATGGCCCTCGATTCCAGGGATTGAAAGCAAGCGAGATCAACCAGAGGTGACAAACAAAGTTCTTGCATTGAGTCATATTGCAGAAAACTACCCTGAGGTAGAGTGGATAGATGTGTATGCAGATGTATCAGCTATCCAGGCTGTCAAGAATGGAGGTGCAGGTGCTCACATTCGGTTTCCATGTGGAGATATAACAGACTCATGCTTGCCGACAGGGAAGCCCTGTAGCAATTACACTGCAGAAATCCAGGCACTGATCTTAGCTAGCCAAAAGCTGATACAAAGAAAAACCAGAAATGAAAATATTGTCTTCCTGACAGACTCCCTCTCAGCACTCCAGGCGCTGGAGAGTAGAAAGGAAAGTACAGATTTAATTCCTGAAAATCGTAAGCAACTGGCCAAGGAGAACAATGCCAACTTACAGTGGATCCCCTCGCATTGTGGCATATTAGGAAATAACAAAGTTGGTCAACTAGCTAAGGAAGAGTCAAATAAAGAACAATTCAACCGCAAGGTTGACTTTGAAGAACTGAAGCATATCATTAAAGCCACAAGAACCACCAGCAGGCAGCATAATTATGCAATACAGAGCCTCAGTAGGGAGGATCAGACATGTATCTTCAGATTGAGGACTGGTCACAATCGTGTCAATGCACATCTTCGCGTCTCAAGATTACAGATTCTGCACTGTGTGAGTGTCAACAGGCAGAAGAAACCATAGAACATCTCTTGCAGCACTGCCAGCGATATGAACAGGCTATGAGAAGCTTCTGGTCTATTGAAGAGAAGATCAGAGGAGACAGAGACAGTTCGATGACAACTTCAGCTTTCATGCACCAAATAAGGAAAACAGTCTAAGATTACTGTCATGAGAAAGATGAACGCAAGAAGAAGAAAATATGAGAGCGGCTGCTGTTGCAGGAGGAAGGGCATCCCACACCTCGGTCACCCCGGGATCCTGACGTTGGTCGGGCATGCACCCTGATCAGTACCGGCTCAATTTTTCCCGGTACTTAAAAACTATGACAGAATACCAACCATCATGTAATGGGAGATGTCCATCCCAAGCCAAGAGGCACCCTTGACCAAAAGCGCCTCACCACGCCTCCCCCACCCCCACGTAAACAGCCAGAACACCACAGCAGAGACACAGAAATACAGGAGCAATAGAAACATGCATGCCTTCAGGGCTGGATACGTCAATTTTAAATTGCGCGAATACTAAACCTACACATCCGGATATAGGAGGTATAACTGGGACAATCTACACCCCACCGCATCCGCAACATAGTCATCACCGCCTATGTACATCACCAACAGATTAAACCAGCATACACCTATCCTTTGCAACAGAAAAGCATAGTGACACAGAATCCGCAACACTCCCCACCACATGAATGCGACGAGCTCTTTGCTTTCCACACATGAAACATCCGCAATCAACAGACTCTGAATATTCCGCATGTAAAACTGGATATAGGACAGCACCACATAACCAACATCACATACAACTCCGGACTCCCCTACATCAGACATCACTACATACAAGGAACTGACCAGCATTTTCCGCCCTACACACAATCTTTCCGCAAGCATGCAGAAACTACATATCCGGTAGGAGAACAGCATCATGAACATCACCACCCCACACCGCAAGGCACACCCCACCCCTTGGAAGTGACACCAGCAATAAAGGAATGGAACAACACGTAATAACAGATTTCGTTATTGAGAGAGCCAGATGACCATAGTCTGTTGTCGGTAGCTAGTACAAGAAATTCAACAATGGTCTGATTCAAGTTACACCAGACCCAGTCTTGGTCATCCTCACTCTAAGTACGACTGTCCCACCTTTCTGAGGCTCAGCCATTACAGAGAGAATACATTCAATGTCCAATAAAGTCGTCACCGTAATCACCGCAGTACTCCTCCCCCAACTGCCATTAAAACTTTGACACTGTACTACAGCTCAAGACTCATCTGCAGAGAACCAGCTAGGTGTATCTGCAACCTTCACCTACACGACAGAAACACAGGCACTCAGGATGACTGTTTCACAATCTCCATGTGACGGTACTGTAATTGTACAACTGACGCACCCATTTTCCGAGTTGTACTGTAATGACTAAGTTTGTGTCTAGGTGCGATGAGACTAGTCCTATCCACAGAGGAGGATGCTTGGCAGTCTGCCCACCTGGTAAATACAATCCTGCTCGGCAGGGTCAGTAGACTTTACACCCGCAAGACATGAATATGTTAAACCAAACAATGAATTACAGTCAGCTAAACTGTTATAATTTTGATTGAGAACTAAAATGTTCTACCGCACTAACGAATCATTAGTGCGTGGGCTGGCATGGCAGCATCAGAACTTAAACAGTTTAATACACATAGAGAATTTCAAAAATTCTCTTACCTACAGATTCCGCTTAAAAATCCACAAGAGCAGGAATATTACATAAGAGAGAGAGAGAGAGAGAGAGAGAGAGAGAGAGAGAGAGAGAGAGAGAGAGAGAGAGAGAGAGAGAAAGAGAGAGAAAGAGAGAGAGAGAGAGAGAGAGAGAGAGACCACTTACATGGAGGGATGCTGTTCTAAGAAACAGATATTTAGAAAGCTATATTTCTACTTTCCACATCCATTATCCATTAGTCAGCAACATTGAAGTACAACTCGTAACAGCCACTCCTAAGTTTCCAATCTACCATGTGCTTTCAAAACAAGAGACCACGTGATCGACACCACTGTTTTCCAGTAAATTAGATCAAAACTATAAACACGAGACCCGCCCTTCCATGTGGCTACCACTCACGCGATGGAGGAGGCGAGAGGTGATGAGTCAGTGTTATAGACTGCTGACGTAATCACGCTCTCACACATCATCAGGCGTTCCAGCCTGAAATTTGAACAGGCGACTTTATAAGTATCTAACTTGGAAACCACTTCACTCTAATTAAAAGGTGAGCATCCACAGGAATAAGTAGTTCCTGATTTTACCATTGATCGGAGACCCGATTTTCCGTGGAATGGAGATGAAGGCGGCCTTCATTCCTTTTTATATTTATATTTACCTTCCTCCTATGAAGGGAATATATAATCAGACTCCAGGTAAATAAAACGCACAAAATCCATCTATTGAGATGACCGACTCACCCAGAAGTTTACGAGCATGGTCATCCGCCCTCCTGTGACGTCACAAGAACCTATAAAAGGAGGAAAGCGTGCACTGAAATTTCATCTTCCCTCCAAACTGACACTATGGAAGATCGAGCATTAGGCTACTTTCGTGTCGCAAACTAAATTCTGCTGTATTATTATTATTATATTTATTCTTATTGCATTATTGGCCATTGGGAAAGTTTTATTATGAAGAAAAGTTAGGAAGAAAGTTAGGTTAGGTATTTGCGGTCCCACAAATAGCATTATGCGGAGTTGAAATGTCGCTTGCGGAAGATCTTGCTTTATCCGATACCTTGGCAGAAGAAATGCAGATTGTATGCTCTGTTAAGAGATATCTGTGTACCTCACTTTTGTATAACAGACAGCTGTGTAAGCGTGAATTCTCCAGAAACTCGGATTTAAAATTGCATGTAAACCGAGACTATTTGCTCCAACGGGCATATTGTTCAGACTGTAAATACCTGTAGGCCTATTCAGCCACTTGTTACGGAATCACGCATGCCTCATTCACCAAACACCACATGTTGATAGTTACGCTTAACCCTGGAGAACAGGATGAGACAGTCGACATCATTGGTCCATTATTGGAAGTACGTCAGTCTGTGCAAGTATTTCCAACCGGGAAGATGGCCAAAGTGAAAAGAACAAAGGGACGGCAACCTCGCTCATCGCATTCCAAAACCGCTTCAACAAGCAGCATCCACTTCATGAGTAACCACCACCGCAGCACCCACCGCACCAACAGCACCAGTAACTTCAGCACCCTCAGTCTCAACACCAGCAGCATCCACTGCAGTTACATCTGCATCAGTCGTGTTAATCGTGCCAATAACATTACCTAGGTTATCAATAACATTACTCGACATATCAGATAGTTCCGCAACACTACCAGACTTGACAATTGACGAGGAAGCAACCAAGGAAGCCCAAACCATGACCACACCATCGCCCAGCACCACTGCAACCAACGTCAGCAGCACCACATCCCGGACTCACCACACTGCATCAGTTGATCCTGCAATCCACAAGGCCACCACACTGAACAAAGTGTACTCGGGGAAATGCCACATCGTGCACCAGCCAGACATCCGAGCAGTACCACATACCTCCGCAAGTAGACTCATACAGGCCGCCAAAATCAGGAACCTCACCACCACAGCAGCAGCAACCTCATCACGCACCATCACTGCCTCCAGTACCAGCTTCTCCACGCACACCACCACTACCACCGTGACCACCACCATGATGATAGCATCCACAGCAACTGAGACACTCTGGACACCCAGCATCACCACAGTCACCACCATTAGCCGCACGTCGACACCGCATATGCTTAACAGAGCATTTGCTAATCTATTTGCAACATCATCGGACTCAAGTTTAGAGAACACTTCCAACAACATTTCCGCAGTTCGTAACCATGCACCACGACCAGTATACACGGATCGCAGTCCCCAGCGATACCCGGTACCGGAAATCATGTATTAAATATAAAAGAGCACGCACTACAGAATCAAAACAAAAAAAGAAAAGACCTGGAAAAATAAATAGCATGTCAAAAATCAAAATAAAAGTATGCCTCCCTCCCAAACTCTTTCGCACATCTGTGCCTTCTTTGACAAACTATGCGTCTCTCGTGTCACTACTCTCGGATGCGCACCTACTCGAGAAGTCTACAATTCTCTCCTAGCGTGTGCCCTGTGGCATTCGATCCGCATTGCAGTATCATTTGGTACAGGTGCCAAACTATGAGGGGGTGGTGTAGCGCGGATCAATCGGTCAGGTACGAACCATCCCAGCCCATCTGGGTACAGAATGGCTGAACTGGGTGTATTCCGAGCATGCCCCCCACCCACCCCCAACCCCCACCCCCACCCCACCCCCTGGGTAAGATAGTACACGTATATAGATCCCTATAGGAGAGGTTCGTAAAATGACTACGTCCACGAGATCGCCTAGTGCGCATGTGCAGGCATCAGAGATTGCTTGCCAATGCGCGTTAGTGTGGAAAAGAAAAGCATCATATTTTGTATCGAGTTGGTACATGTACCGGGGTAATTCCTTTAATTTCTACTCTCCTCGTCGTTCTTGGGCTCTATCATGACCAGAATGAAACGAGGATTCCAAATTATTTTGCCATTTTAAAATTGGTCCAGAAATGGCCGAATTGAACCAGCAAATTCCTTTCAAAATGTACTTCCCCATAGGCTTAGCGCATGCATGTACTTAGTGCATGGGTACGATAGCCCGTCACCTGATCGCTTCACTGCCTCTGTAGCTCGCTCGCTCAGAATCAAGAGCAGTCGGGAGAGAAAAGGTGATGGTGAGGTACTTGGTCTGAGATAAGCGAGTCGTGGGTAACCGCTTACCATATAGCAGGCTTCCTATAGCCTACTGTGCTGCCTATCAGTTTTGAGCATTCATCCCGGAAAGATATCACCTGGGCCAATAACGAAATTTAAGTAAGGTGATTCAATCTACCAACCACAGAGGGACCTTCGTGCGGTTGGGCCTGTTGGCCCTGATGTAAGCTTGTCTAAATACGTATGGCGAGTGATGTGCTCGATGGATAACTCACCAGATCTGCCATACCATGCCGACCAGTGTAGTAGTTTTCAAAATCTGCACATGTTTTGTGTTCAACTTTAGACATTTCGACTGCAGTCAAGGGACATTGCCCAATGCATCGCACAAGCTATGCGATGCATCTCGTCTTGTGATCTGCCAGAATGCATCCACATGTATTAACTTTCAAGCATAGCTCTTTATAACCACAGGACAGCTTTCAACTTCCGCACCAGTACGGAACTTTCTAAACACCGCTTAAATTATTAACTTTGTATATAGACGTGACTAGCTACTAGCCATCCACAGCCACAAACATTCTTCTTCACTCATCCTGAGAATGAGCCGCATCAGACAGTTCTCCTGTTGCTTTTCCTAGCAGTTGACTTTCCCTCTTTGTCCCCTCTCTCGCATTCCAAATGTGTGACGCTTCAACTACTGTGATTCCAAAACTTTCCGTACCGATGACTAATATGTACTCTGTTATTATATTAATATTATATTCATGTATTGCATTTCTGTAACAGGTACTGATGACTAACAGGTACCTTCTGGTCGTTTGAGACCGCATTTTTATAATTTATTCTTTAAATGTATATATTATTCTTATTTTGTGCCAGTAAGCACTGTCAAGGTCGTCTGACCTTCCATTTTACTGTACTGTGGTAAGTTATGGCAATAGCCATCCTAATTATATGTGTTTTGATTATTTTAAATAAAAACATTAGAACCGCAGTTCTCTAGGCTACACAATAAGCAACAACAACAGCAACACCTTGTTCACCCACAGCATCACTTTTTCACTGAGGTCGCTGTTCATGTTCTCATTGTGCGAACATGACATGCGGCTGACTAAACCAGGACTATTTTAGCTCAATAGGATAGGTTTATAGTAGTAAGGACGATTACTCTGTAGGAGACATTTTGTGTAAGTCTCTTTTCCGGGAGTAGCGGATATGTAACACCGCACACCGCCAAAATAATAACCTACTAAATCTACTAAAACATGTTGAAACAGAAAAAAGTAGATCACATTCTTCTAGTTGGGGATTCCAGCTTCCCGTCTATTAACTGAAGCACTGGACTTTCGCCAAATGTAGAAGACGACGCATTTCTCAATGCAACCCGGGATATTTTCGTACAGCAACCGGTTACTAATGTGACACGACATAGAATAAGCCAGACTTCAAATCTTTTGGATCTATTTTTAGCAAACAACCAAAACAGTCCACGAAATTACCCACCTACCTCCAGTAGGTAAGAGTGACCACAACATTTTACAAATATCACTACATCCAGACATCTTAAGCACAAGCTAACAAGCAGCCAAGCCAAAGTTACTTTTGAACAAAGGACGCTATACCAAAATGAGAAAAGACTTAAGAACAACTGACTGGAGTCAACTGAGCAAACTTAATGCATCAGACGCTTGGAACTTCCTACACAGAAAATTGATCACAATGAAGGAGCATTACATTCCTACAACAAAACAACATGGTAAGAAGAAACATGTCTGGCTTGACTGTACTGCAACACAGTCACTCACATGTAAAAATCGGACATACAAAAAATATAATGAAATAAAGAAAACCACAGATTACACACTTTACAAAAGTGCTAGAAACAAAACGGCAGCGAGCATCAGAAAAGCAAAACAGACATTTGAACGTAAGGTGGCAAGCGAATGCAAGGGCACTCCTACAAGAGTAAAATGGAATCAATTAGCAAGCTACGCAACCCAGCTAATTGAACTATGACTACAGATGATAAAGAAAAATCTAATATACTTAACAACTTTTTCTCAAGTATGTTCGCTTCAAAAAATCTTCATTCCACACTAACCATGAGCCCCAGAAATAATGGTATTATACTAAAAGACATAATAATAACACCCATCGCCATCGAAAATAAATTGAAAGCACTCAACCACAATAAAAGCAATGACCCCGATGAAATACCAGTGAGAATATTAAAGGAAGCTGACAAAGAAGTAGTGCATCATTATGCATAATTTTTAACAAGTCTCCAGAAGAAGGTGTACTACCCGACATCTGGAAAATGTCAAATGTATGTTGTATACACAAAAAGGCTCCAAAAACGACCTGAGCAACTACAGACCAGCCAGCCTTACCTCTACCTTGTCTAAGGTCCTAGAGTCATTTATAAGGGACAGCATTGTAAATTTTCTGGAAACAGCCAATCTATTTACCAAGTGCCACCATGGTTTCAGACACAACAGATCCTGTAAAACTCAATTGCTAGAGTACCTCAAAGATATAACAGTCAAACTTGATTCAAATGAACCTGTCGATGCAGTATAGCTACCAGTAAGATTCAGGGCAACATAGACAAAGTATTAAATGGTCACAGATATGACAATTATCCTTCAACTCAGATGAAATGCATGTTTTACATTTCGGCAGGAATAACCCACAAACTATATACTATATGACAGATACATCTGATATGCACCCTGTATCAACATCAGAGGTCGAAACAGACCTGGGAGTGCATAGTGATAGAAACTTCTCTTTTGGTATTCAAATAGGTAATATTGTATCCAAGGCTAACAACACAATAGGACTAATCAAGAGAACATTTACCAACATTGACCCATCTACATTCATGCTCTTGTACAAGTCTCTAGTAAGGCCTATTCTCGAATACTGCAATTTGACATAGTCGCCAAAATTGAAACGGCAATCACAGTCATCAGAAAGAGTTCAACGGCGAGCAACAAAACTTGTCCCACAAATCAGAGACTATAGCTACACAGAAAGACGTGAAGCATTAAATCTAATGTCACTGAAATACAGACGGTTTCGAGGAGATTTAATTGAAACATTCAAGCTCATCTATATAATATTGATAAAGACTACATTTTCAAGCCATCCAATGTTACACAGACCCTCAACATAAAACACAGCAACAAAGATATTCGCAAGCACTTTTTCACCAATGGAGTGGCACCACAGTGGAATTCACTGCCAGCTACAATAGCCGAAGCAACAACAGTTGAATCACTCAAGAACAAACCAGATATCTTCAAAGAAAGAACATTTGAATTTGACTGAACATATACCAGCCCATCAAAAGGTGGTACTGCAATTCTTCCAATACAGTGGACTGATCTTGGAGTAGCCTGTGGATAGATAAGAACATGCTCGGTAGTGATTCCAATGACCAGTAGATACATCTCTGCTTCCACGTTCGCACTTTGTGATTGCATGAAGAAACACTAGTGTAGAGGAGGAGACTCAGATAGCGATGAACACAGAAAATGAAAACAACAGCAATAAGACCAACCATGGCCTCAACAATTTAGCATGCGAACAAATGCTAGGCGCAGAATGGTGTAACCATGAGTGTAGGCGGGACACCACAGCTGACGCAGAGAACACCCATCTACACTACAGCATTTCCACAAAACAGACCAAAGGTCTTAAATCTAATGTCACTGATATACTGAAGGTTTCGAGGAGACCTAATTAAGTGACAACAGGCAAATCATTCAAGAACAAACTAGATATAATCTACTTCTTACTTAGGTTTACTTAGGTTCCTTCAGACCACAGGCCTAAGCCTCTATGGTCAGATCTTCATCATCATGATATGGTACTCTGTCGCTTCTGGATTACAATGTTGTAGTGTAATTATATACCAGTGGTTGGTCTTTCCAATGCCTGTTGAGGTGAGCCTTGAATGTGTTCACCGATGGGACTTCTACTACATGTTCTTGCATCTTGTACCAGACGTTTACAGCCTGAACAGCAAAACAATTTCTCCTTAATTCTAACTTGGCCCTTAGGTGGAATATTTTCCTATTATGCCCTCTAAGCTTGTCTCGTTTCACAACATCATTTCTTATGACGAAAATACAGCTTGTTTCTATGTCATAGATATCATGCAGCATCTTATGAACTTCAATCATGTCCCCATGAACTATTCGGAAAGACAGTGTTGGGAGCTTAAGTCGCTTAAGTCTTTCTTCATAAGTTAACTCCCTTAAGGTTGGTATCTGCTCCGTAGCTCTTCTCTGAACATTTTCTATTAGTCTTACCTGGGTCTTTTTGTATGGGCTCCACGCTGATGCTGATGCTCCCATCTTAAATATTGCCGATATTCTTGCTTCCTTCCAAACACTAGGTATGGTCTTTGTTCTGAGTGATGTTTCATAAATTTTGGCTAACGGGATGGCCAGAGGTTATGCAAGCTCCTTTAGTACTTCTTTTGGATACAGTTAGGGCCAGGAAACTTACTTTTGTTTAATTTACTCAGAGCATTTTCCACCACCTCTTCTGTGATGTGAAGATGTGTCATCTGTGATGTCTTATTAAAATCTGGGATTCTTGGTGTCGCACCCGCTGGCTCAATAGTAAAGATGCTTGAAAAGAAGTTATCTAAAACCTCAGCCTTCTCCTCTTTGTTATTCTTCGTCATTCATCAATGATGAGTTCTTATCAGATGGGATTGTGCATAAGTCTTCAGTGAAAGATCTTTTGAATTGGACTGAGCAAGCCATACTCTAACAAATAACACTGAGGCAATAACAAGCCAATGGCTTATGCCTTGTAAAATGGTGATGATGACGGTGGTGGTGGTGGTGGTGGTGGTGGTGGTGGTGGTATATAATTTGTCATTTGTCAAAGAGAAAATTAAAAAAGATCCGTACTTAGGGCAAGAGCCATATTACACTCTAGAAATGCAGGAAATGCCCTTTCAGAGCATCTGGATTTCAAACTTTCCCGGGGGAGGACCCCCGGAGCCCCCCAAACACCGTCCATCCACCCACCAGCGTAAAGGATGGTCCTTTGCCTTTGCCTAGGGCACCAGAAACCCTAGAACCGGCCCTGTACGCGACTGTTTTCCCAAGTCAGAAGGAGCATACAGAACAATAATAAGAACCCAAACATTTCTTTTATTTTAAAGGCATTTTGCACAATGAATGATCATACCGACATAATTAAATTAGGCGACAAAGTTATTCTCAAAGGAGAAAAGAATATAAAGGTTTTCGAAATCCATAAAAATAGGTATTTAATCCTCCAATATTATTTCGTCACCAGTTTTCGTTTAAGATAGATAGTTCAAAGTTCAAATTTGCTTTATTTCATGATAACATTTGCTTTTCAAATTCAAAGTTGATTTGCCTACCAACGCTCAAATAATAACAACTGAAAGGTGACATGATTGAAGTTTATAAAATCCTAAATGGAGTGTATGACACAGACAGAGGTGACAGACAACTTGTTTGAGGTAATAGAAAGCATGGGTCCGTTCAGGAGAGCGAATATTTTCTGTTCGCCGAACAATGTGGCGCAACAGCCGCCAGGCGACGTTGGTGCGCTGTGAGGCATCGTCTCTAATGCGGTCATATTTGACAATAAGTGAGTTTGTACTTTTGTTATTCATATCTTCAATAATCTTGTCTATTTAAGTAGTTATAGTTCGTATATGCGCTGATTCTAGTTGCTTTGTTTAATACTGTATCATTATTGGCAATATATATTTGACAATGACTTTAATAGTGTCCAAACTCGACATTTTCAAACGTCGTTCTACGTTTCTGTGATTTAAAGCATCACCTTCGGACCGAGCCAGAACTGTTGTCGCTGTCAAGTAATCACTAATCAGACATCAGTGCATTATTTAATCCACTTGTAAATAATGCGATAGTGTAAATTGACAAGCAGGAGCATCTCCAGGATTAGGTGTCGGGTGGGCAAAGATTAGACAATGTATCCATCTCTACCAGTACTGGGAAGAAAGGCTATGGGAGGCCTATATGCGAGGCAAAGATAAAAAACTGTTTGAGTTAATTGTATCACAGCAGGTTGTAGTGTCCATACATGTAGGCATAGACCACGTTATGTATAACTTTTATAAGGCCTTATACTATGTAAAACTTTTTATAAGGCCTACCAAATATATACAATCCAATCCATTACATGCATACCTAGCTAGAAGTGTATTAAATGTGTTACAAGTTCTGAACTGAGCTATTGAGGGTGAAAGACCATGGGGAGAATTTAGTAGTGGTAACTTTCATTAATCAAGCAAGAAAGGTCATTGTGCCCTACTAAATACTTAGAACAATAGTTTCTACTCCCCCCCCCCCCACCCACCCCAGCCCTGTGTATGACCAATCTTATTCTGATGATGGCACATCATGTATTGCAGTAGCAACATTTATGTCATAATAGCGATTAGCTATCTATCTAGCCGATACATAGCCTTACTTCCCTATTGCTTACTTCCCTATTGCTTGCTGGTAGAGATGGATACTCTATCTTTCTGTCTACCTTCCTGTCTGCCTGTCTGTCTGCCTGCCTACGCGCCTGCATGGCTGCATGCCTTTTAACAGTTTACTGGTCACGGAAAAAACCATCCTCTGGAGTGGTCTTGAGAAATGCTCACTTGCAGGACAAGTGAAGAGAACCTTTGGAAATGTACCACTGGAATGCCTTGCTCGATAACCGAAACAGTCATTTCAATGGTACATTTTCAAAAATACTCTTCTCTTGGCCCGAAAATGGACATTCAATAAGCAAATGTTTTGATATTAAGGTCTTGACTAAATCTAGCCATTAAAGGGTTAAATAGATGCATCCTATGATCCATATACAATTATATTTAACCTTATAACATACAGAGCTGAAACACTGGAATAATGAATATACTCTTTATTTATATAATGAATTGCCAGTATCCCCAAGTTTTTAAAACCAATAGGATTTCCAAAAAATTTTCACACTTTCTGGATTTCTTTGGATCATGCATGGCCAACATTGGCGACGTCTAGTATAAGATCATACTCTTTCTTGTGGTAAAATTTAAAAATCTTAGAAAATCAGACAAGCAGTTTCTGAGATGGATCATAGATCCATAATTTGATCTGATCGTACAAGCTTAATTCATAAGTGACATGTCACCATTGACCAAATTACATCCCTTCTAAGTCACAATAATATTGATTAAATACCATCATTCACAAGTCTCAATTGATTAAATATCATCATTCACAAGTCTCAATTGATTAAATACCATCATTCACAAGTCTCAGTTGATTGCAGGGTTGATAAAAATCATGATTTTTTTATAAAAATCAAAAAAATCGGATTTTTTTGATTTTAATCGATTTTTTTGATTTAAATCAGATTTTTATAACCATGTTTTTTATATTACTAATTAATGATAAGATATGCAATTTTAAGTCAATTTAATTAATTTATTTCAAATCAGATCAATATAGTTATACATGTATATGATGATTCATTTGTTAAGTAACTTGTAAACAAAAACAAGCTTGCCAGCTTTCTCAGTACCAAGACGGTTTCTCACTTTTGAATGCACAAAACCAAAAGTTGAGAATATTCTCTCAACACCTGCACTAGAGGCAGTAGCACCAAGTATTGCATATATCATGTTTAGCACATGGTCACTGACTCTGTCTGATAGAGATTTCCACCAGGCAAAGGGAGACACAGATTCCAGAACAGATGAACTAAACAAGTAATCCTTAAATGGATCTGCTCTGGCCCGGTAGTTCATGATTATAGGTATCATGTCTGGGGATGACACAGACACATACTCCATCACACTGTCAGTTTCCTTGGTAGACAATCCTTTACCAGCAGTACGCGGATCCAAAATATAGGCGAGATAGTGGGCAGGAGTGAGTGCCTGCTTACATCGTTCGTGGAACTTCTTCATAATGCTTAATGATACCCCACCTTCTTCAAAGTCTTTTTCCAACTTCTTCCATACACTAACTGCATCACTGAGAAAACAGCTATCACTCTGTACTATATCCAGGGCAATGGAGATTGGCTTAAGGAGCCTCAAATAGTCCTTTGCTTGTCTCTTTATCCCAATATTTTGCACTTTACTAGCCACATTTGTGTCTATACTATCCCTATTTTCCTCACACACTTTCAAAATGATGGACCAGTTATCCAGGTAGCACTGAAGGCAGTCAGCTAGCGTATTCCAGCGGACATCTTGTGGTAGGACGAGTCGCTTGCCTCCCTCTGCCTTGTACCATGCTGCTGGTAAATGTGTATTGCGAAAGTACTTCACAATCTGTGTGACGTGTTCCTTAACACCCTTGATCTCTATGTCATGAGCAAGTAGGTTCATGAGGTGGGCTGAACATCCATGGGCAATAATGTCTTTGTGGTCTTTCTTCAGTTCTTCACGCATCTTACGCATGTTAGCCGCATTGTCAGTTACAATGCTACCTATGTTACATTTAAACTGTTCTTCGCAATGTTTAATAGCACTACTAGCAACCTGTTTCATGTACTCAGCAGTGTGACTGTGGCCTGACGTATCCACAGTCTCAGTAAGATAGGAATCACCATCCGAAGTGGTTACAGAGACACAAACTACAGGTTCATTATGTATATTACTCCAACCATCTAAACACATGGAGACAGTCTTGCCTTCAAGCCTTTCTTTACACTCATCCTGCAGTGACTGCTGAACCTTGTCCAGTAAACTACCGGCTACTTCATACCGACTTGGTGGGCAGTAGCCTGGTCTCAGCATCTGGACTAGTTTAATGAACTCTGGATGTGTGACTGCAGAGAATGGTGTGTTAGTAGCGTACACGTAGCGACCGACTTGCTCATCGATGGCGTCTTTCTCAATTTGGGATGTTCTCAAAACATAGTGGTCTAGACCTGCAAAATAAAATATTACTGTATCAGCCAGGAAAGGTAGACACATGTGGGATAATGTTGACATTAGTGTGCTAAGGGTTAACTGGCTGACTGCTCTGAGCTACTTGAGAATAGTTTCAAGCTGCATTACTCAAAACCTGCTAAATAGTGTGAAAACAATATAACTCAAAGTTGTTGGTGATTTATTCACCAAGAAGTTTCAGTCAAATTGTTTTCAAAATATTCAAGTAAATTTTTTTAGTTATTAATTTAGCAATATTACTGTTTCAGCCAGGAAAGGTAGACACATGTGGGATAATGTTGACATTAGTGTGCTAAGGGTTAACTGGCTGACTGCTCTGAGCTACTTGAGAATAGTTTCAAGCTGCATTACTCAAAACCTGCTAAATAGTGTGAAAACAATTTGACTGAAAGTTGTTGGTGATTTACTCACCAAGAAGTTTCAGTCAAATTGTTTTCAAAATATTTAGTAGTTTTTAGATGAGTCTCACTATAGTTTTCTGACATAAATCTTTTTAGGAATTTGGGATTAAAATTACAGTACTATGCAGTGATAAGGTTAATGTGTCCAAATTAAGCCAATTAACTACCTGACTGCTTAACTGTTATGTAACACCACAGGTGTTATCACCTCACACAATCAATAAAGGGGTCTGCTCTTGAACAACACTGCTGTCCTATAAAGATCTCACAGTAATAGACTAACTAAGGTGGTAACCCTTTGATTGCCTTGTTTATTTAATTTATTTTTAAATAAGGCAGTGTATTTGTTTGCAAAATTATTTAACTGTAGAAAACATATAGACTGTAACTGAAGGATTAGCTATTAATCAGTTTTAATTACTTGGTCAAGAGTTAGGCTGAGTTAGTGTGTGGTCTGTCGGTCAGATTATCAGTCTGTTTGTCAGTTAAATTTTTATTCACAAAATATTATATTCTCTTACCTGCACTGATTTTGGTTCTCTTGGTAGGCGTACACAACGGTGATGACTCCCCTGCCTCTGGGGCAGGGCGCTTCCTAGGCGTAGAGACTGTTATTGCTGGTGTATCTTGTGTATCAGTCTTACATTCACTATGATGCTGCTTCATACGTGCTACTATGCCTTGCATAGATTTGCCACATTCTTTACACTTAGCCTTACAACCAGATTTACCAATCTCAACATCCTTATCAAAGTACATCCAAATGCGATCTTGCTTTCTTCCAGGCATCTTAACTTATTTTGAACAAATGATGAGTTAAGAAACATTCTATTTGCTTATATGTACTGTGGGATTCAATGTGTTTTCTTAACCTGGCTGCATGTAAACCAGATCTCTCTTACACGAGTGCTGTCTATGTTTTTTTATCCATCAATGTCCATCAGTTTACATACATTGTTTATCAAAGTCAGAGAAAGGAGTTAGCCTGAATGTTTTGATAATCTAGCAAAGTCTGGGCAGTAAATGGGGATAATGGGGTTATAGTATCAGGGACAGAAGCAACACCTATAAAACAACTGTGAGGCAAGGTCAAAACAACAGTTTTTAAAGGTTATTGGGTGTATACAGATGAAATAAAGCAAGTAATACAATATGATGATTTTATTAAAAAAACACTGACTTTTAAAAAAATCGCATCATGATTTTTTTGATTTTTTTGGACTGATTTTAATCATGATTTAAATCACTGATTTTAATCATTTGATTTAAATCAAACAACCCTGGTTGATTGAATATCATCATTCACAAGTCTCAATTGATTAAATATCATCATATACAAGTCTCAATTGATTAAATATTATCATTCATAAGTTGCAATTGATTACATATCATTATTCACAAGTTGCAATTGATTAAATATCATTCTCAAGTCATACCTGAGCAAATATCATTCATATGTGACAATTGGGCAAATTTCATCACTTCTAGCTGGGTCATTCCGTATAAGACGGACCAATGCCTGTCAACTCATAGTCACGGATTTCCTTCAAACTTTCTCAGTGTGAGCATATGGATGTTTTAGTTGAGCATGACAATTTTTTAACTGATATGTGAAATACTTTTTGAAAAATGCCCTCTCAAAGCCCTATGCTAAAATTGACAAAAGTTTCAAGTACAAATCCAATGTTTGAGACATCATATCTCATCCAATATACTGTTTACAATACTAGATCTTTTCATTCTAATGCTCTGGTCAGCATACTTGAGGAAAATAACAAGCAATATGTGTTGACTTGTTTTGGGTGTGTTTTAGGGGTCACCAAAAACGTTAAAAACAGCTAATTTTCCTGTTTCAACAAAATTTGGTGATACAGTAAAATGTATATTATAGTTGCTGTAACTAAATGATTTCTACCCAGTTCACTAGAGCTAATATTAGCTTAGTAATATTTACTGACTAACAGCAAGGTTTGCTCATCAAAAAATTTGGGGGGCCCAATGCACCACCCCTGTTCACAAAAGAGGGCCAACTTCATCGCCTATTAAGTCAAAATAACCCCTTTCAATTTTTATTTTATTTTGGTGAATGGTAGATATATGGTCAATAGTTACATGGTTAAAACTTGCACTCTTACATTTGTTCCCTTTTGGAGCTATGGCATATTAGAAATGTGATATTTTTGTAAAACTTGTACGATATTCCATTTTTGGGGGTTAATAATTTTAAAATTATAGGGCCTAGAGGCATGAAACAAGCGATACAACCAGTTCTCCTGCTATATTAGAAGAACCAATCAGCATTCCCTGGTTATATAATACATAAACATCGATTTTCTAGACCCAAAGACCTGACTCTGTTAAAATTTGACATTTTTTGCGACAATCTAATTTGTTTTAATAAGCTTTTTGTGAACTTTTAGGGGATCACAACATGAAGTGTTCTGCTTCATCATTGGGAATATATGCAGATAGTGTTTCTTGTGGCAACAGCACACTGTTTCTAAACTATCCTCACTCTGGCCGCTTCTCATTGCAACAAGTGTTTTATCTGTAGCCGTCAATTGTACAACATCATTTACAGAGCATTTATCCGTAAACTTATGACATTTATCATTAGTGAGACGTCCAACTGAACAAAATGTCTCTGGTAATTCAGCCATTGTGCAACGTGTCCTAGTCAAAATTTACACTTTTCAAATTAGTACCAGTAGCTCTAGTTAACAGGATAGAAATCATTTGTGTAAACCAAATACAAATACATTTTATGGCATCACCAAATTTGGATTAAAATATGAAAAATCACATTTTTTGGCATTTTTGACGACCCCTAATACATGCCTAAAACAGGTCAGCACAAGATGCTTGTGATTTTCTCGAACTATGGTGACCAGACTGTTAAAAGAAAAAGACCTAGTATTGTGAGCACTGTAGTCGGTGAGATATGAAGCCTCAAACATAGAAATTTTGTTACAAATTTTTGTGAATTTTAGGCAGGGGGTATTGGATAGGCCAGTTTTCAAAAAGTATTTGACCGTTCACTATATATAATACTTGGAATTTCCTGTTAATACATACATATGCTTACTCTGACAAAGTTTGAAGGAAATCTGAAACTATGACTTGACGGATTTCAAAAGTTTTGGTCCTTATATGGAATGACCCAGCTCACAGTTGTGAAAATTTCATCACTCATAAATCACACCTGAGCAAATTTCATCACTAATATGTCACAATTAAGTAATTCTCCTTCGATCAATACTCACCATTCTGTTACTTTCTGATACACAGCTGGCCCTGACAGCTGGCTCTAGGACTATAGACTTAGAAAGCTTTACCGACTCCTTGGAACCGGGTACTCGGCTCCCAACTGCCGAGTATCCGTCTACCATAGAGCTCATTCTTGTTTGCATAGCAACAAGAGCTGTCCACGCTTTTTGCAGGGAGAGATTTAAAGTTTTTTGAAAAGAAATCTAAGTCTTTTATCTGTGATTTGATAGTTTGTGCGTTCTTGAAAGGATATAACTGGATAAAATGGAGAATACTGCCGATGATAACCAGGTTGTATAATTCCTTATTATCCATAGTTAAAAGACTTAGGTCTCTAAATTTCGTTGTGTCGCATGTTCCAATTTCTGACCCCATAGAATCTGGGACGTGTGCTAACAACGAGATATGCCAGACAATCGCCTTCTTTAAACCCCAGCAGGCGATCGGCAGATATGAAAATAGGTGTTTGCTACAGTATTTCTAACACGAATATCGGCTGACGTCGTTCTCCGTAGGGTCCGAGCGGGTGACATCACACCCGTGATGCTCGGATGTTTATGTGAAGAAAATTTGTCATTAATTCGCGCATCTTGTTCTGGGTGCTGCGTACTAAAAATGGTACCAGAAAACTTTGGAATGGTCAAGTTTACATGTGATCACGATCGGTTTGCAATGATCGGTGGTGTCAAAATTCTTGAGAGATGCGTGGTCTGCAGTTTTACCGTGTGCTACAGCAGTTTGTTTACATTTTGTTGTTTCTTCACGTATCGTTTTGGCTTTCGTTAAGAGTATAATTTATATTAATTGGTAAATATACCCCGAATGCTATGCGATATGATTCCTGGTTCTGTTATACATCCTGGAGGATCAATTATGGGTGTATTTATGCCCGCTTCGTTCTTGTCGTTATAGTCAATGCGATCTTTGTTGTAACGTTGCGGGGTGGGGTGTGGGAGGGTTTGCAGTTAATTTATGGTCAAATTATTTGAAAATTAATTGTCTGCCTTCCATTTTTGTTTCGTTCCGCTGGCTTATTGTAGGTTTGGTTTATAGGCCAAGCCATCCCCGCCATCATGTGTCGAGTGCCACATATCGTACAGGTTCTATACAAGGACCATGTCTGTTTCCACTGTACTAAGTGTAGTCTTGACAGTAGCTCTAACGTTTGCGCTGTGTGGTCGGTCGATATGATGCTTAAGTTCCTTGCCAGAAGGACTTGGCGTGGTCAGGCGGTCCGAAAGTAAATCGTGGAGCGTCCGTTTCGGCCCGTGGGGGCGTTCCACGTCAGCAACCAGAGGTGGTGGAGATGGCACCGCCGGCGTGGTTTGGTCCGGCTAGGCAAGGTGTCTTGCATAGCGTTCTGCCCACGCTGGTGTCATCCCTGCTGCCAAAAGTTGTAGGGCAGTCTCTCCCCATGTTTGATTTGAACCCTGTCCTTGGACAGGGTTCTGGACTGGACACCGAGGGAGCCGTTTCGTACGGCCCCCTGGCAGTCGCGTCGGGCTTCGGCCTGATGGGTTCTGTCTCTCTGCGGCCACCTCCAGGTGGTCCAGTAGCGGTGGCCGGTCTGTCAGGCATGGGTTTTCCTTGTCTAGTGATGACTCTTAGGGGTCTGAAGATCAGGAGGCCGAGGACGAGAGGGTGCTGCGGCCTGTGAGGCCGCGGGTCACAGGCCGCAGGTGGAGAGCATGGAGGTCAATTCCGTCCAGATGGAACCCGACCTGCAGCTGTCTGGCCTGGCGCAAGCCAGGGCAGCGGCTCCGCCCATGGTTGAGGCCACTCCAGTACCGGGCACCGGTCCCGTGATGGTTGGTTTGCTGCCAACCGCCACGGTGATGGGTGTGGCCGGCCAGGCATGGTACTCACCTATCTCACCTGGTCCGGCAGTTAGACATGGGGTGCCGTTGGCACCCCTGTTTGGCCACGGTTCCTCAACCGCTATGGGTCCGCATGGTTTTCCGTGCAGGCCTACTCCATGGACTGGTGTGTTCCATGGGGTGGCGGCGGAACCGTACAGTGCCGGAGTTCCTGGCATATCAGCAATGGCTCCTAGCCGGGAGGCCGTTGCTGGTAGGGCCGTGAACATGTCAACGGGTGACGTGTTCACGGGAGTGTCCTCCTCGGAGACGGATTGGTCTGAGACTCTGGCTTGGCTAGCCAGGGTGGACCCATCTGTGGTTCCGACCACTGCCGAGGAGGATGTACCCCATCCATCGGTGCATCGATTAGGATGGGGATCTTGCCCGCAGCCCTGATCCAGTCTGTTGGACTGGATCCATGGTTTATGGTGTTGCTTGATACTATGTATAGCAAACAACGCCTGAACAAGGGCCAGCTTCTTGCGGCCTCCATGGAGGTGCGGGCGAGGGGTTGTATTCCACGGGGTGGAATACGACAGGTATGGTATTGTCCCGTCGGTCACCGAGAATGACCACTGGGTACTGGGTGTTCAAAGTGCTGGAGCGGGTGGCCCCAGTCCGGCACTTGTGGACAAGTCCCAGGCACACCAGGATGAAGTCCTGTCCCTATGCGATGAGGGTGTGAGGGCAGCTATGAGTGCTGTCAACCATTCGTATCGCCTTCTTCAGTCGGTGTGGGCTGAAGCGGGGGGCAGGCCACCCTGTGCCACCTGTGGCGCTTTCGTGCGGCAATGACGGCTTGGTGCTGTCTATGGACGCACTGGCAAGGGTGCAGGCGCGTGTGACAAAGTCCAGGAGGCAAATGGTTCTTGACCATATGCATCCGGCTACGGCAGTCAGGGAGCGTCTTCTTGGGACACCCCTGACAGGGCCTAGCATCTTCGGTGGCCAGGCGCGGGCCATCCTAGAGGACACTGCCAGCATTGCGCAGAATCGGTTGGCGGTAAGCCTACAGCTGGAGCGAGTCCGGCAAGCGTGTGCCGCACTAGGGGCTGTAGGGAAACTGTTAGCTGTCCAACTTTCGAAGACGCAGAAGAAGCAGGAAGGCAAGGCGAAAGCTAAGCCTACTGCGATTTCTGCTTCGTCTGGATTTTCTCAGCCGCCGCCGGCTAAGAAAGCCAGGAAGGTTGTGGAGGCCCCCTACCTTCCCCAATGTTGCTCATGGTAAGTCCTCCAAGGGCGGAAAGAAGGGAGCGGATCGTACCTGAGGGTACGAGAGCTCCCTTCATATCTGCCTGGCCCGCACCTGTGCGACACGGACAGCGGTGCCAGTTATACCTGCCGAGCCAAGATGGAAATGGGTCTCTCTCTCGTTAAGATAGGGGGGTGGGGGGAGCGGACCGCGAGCCGGACAACCCCGTTAGACGTCGAGGCGTCTATGGTGGGTGGAAGGCTCATGCGTTTCGTCGAGGCCTGGCGGGGTGTGACGTCAGACAGTCTGGTCCCGGGATGGTTATCCCAGGGGTACATGTCGGAGTGGTGGGACTTTCCACTGCAGAATCTGTCTTTGGCACCTGTCTGGACACCCGTACCACGGGACCCAGACAAGTTAGAAGCCGTTCAAAACGAAGTGGCGGGTTTGCGTCTGAAGGGAGCAATAAACCCAGCGAACCAGAACACTCCAGGCTTTTATTCAAATATGTTCCTTGTCCCCAAGAGCACGGGGGGATGGAGACCCATACTCAATCTCAGGCCATTAAATTGGTTTATCCATACGCCTCGGTTCCAGATGGAAAAACCGAGGTCGGTAATGGCAGGATTGCGGAAGGGAATGTGGTGTGTGTCGATCGATCTGAAAGATGCATATTTCCACATTCCGATGAACAGGAGTTGTCACAGGTTTCTGAGATTTGCGTTTCAGAATCAAGTATGGGAGTTTATTGTTCTCCCATTTGGCCTGTCGACAGCTCCGAGGGTTTTCACAAGAGTGGTCCTTTCGGTGACAGCGTTTCTCAGAGAAGAGAACGTGGCACTACACACCTACATAGATGACTGGCTGCTCAAAGCAGACTCTGCAGCCAGGTTGAACGTGGATACTGCTCTGACTCTGAAGTTACTTTCAGATCTAGGCTGGATAGTCAACAAGGAGAAATCCGAGTTGACACCCACTCAACATTTCGTTTATTTGGGGATGCGATTCGATCTCGAGGAGGGCAGGGTTTACCCGTCAGAGCCCAGAGTGGTGTCTCTGTTAGCCATCCTCAAGAGTTTTCGAGTGGGAAACCACATTCAGGCGAGTCGGTTTCTTCAGATGCTGGGCATGATGGTCTCCATGGAGCAAGTGATCCCGTACGCTGCTCTAATGCGAAGACCTATCCGGTTGTCTCTGTGGAAACAGAGAACAGAACCCCTGTCAAAACTGGTGCCAGTTTTGGAGCCGATAATATCGCATCTTGTATGGTGGAAACAGCGTCAGAATCTCCTAGTAGGGGTTGTCGCTGCACCTACCCCACCCCCAGCTGTCCGTGTACACGGGTGCATAGCTGGAGGGGTGGGGGGCCTGCCTGGGAGAACACCAGGTCTCGGGCACATGGACTCTCCTGGAGAGTCAGCTGCATATCAATCTGTTGGAAATGATGGCAGTGGAACTGGCGTTGGAAGAGTTTCTTCCGATGATCAGGGGCAAGGTGATATTGATACGGTCGGACAATTCGACGGTAGTATCATACATAAATCGCCAAGGCGGGACCAGGTCACCCACACTGTATCAAAGTGTGGCACTTGATTCAATGGTGCAGGAATTACTCGGTTGTTTTGAAAGCAGCCTCACATTCCTGGCCGATTGAACATTCTGGCGGATGCTTTGTCTTGCAGACGGAATTCTGCCAACAGAATGGTCCCTCAACCCTCCAGTTCTACGAAGGATCTTCGAGCATTGGGGCAAACCCAACATGGACTTGTTCGCCACAAGGGGAAATGCTCAAGTCATGACTTATGTCTCACCGATTCCAGATCCAAATGCCGTCGATACAGACGCTCTGGCGATAAGCTGGAGAGGGATGCACGCTTACGCGTACCCACCCACCATCCTTCTGCCGAAGGTATTGGTGAAGATCAGGGAGGAACCGTGTCTGGTCCTGCTAATAGCGCCGTATTGGCCAAGCAGGGCGTGGTTCACGGATCTGCTAGATCTGCTGGTGGAAAATCCAGTGCAGTTGCCCGAGATTCCGAACATAATCTCCCAGGCCAAGGGACGCTTCCTACATGAGCGTCCCGAAATGTTATTGACTGCGTGGTTGTTGTCAAACAACGTTCCACGTCGGGAGGCTTTTCTCGACAGGCTGCTGATTTCATCGCGGCTGCGAGAAGGAGGCCAACCTTCAAGTCATATAACGACAAGGTTAACAGATTTGCAGACTGGTGTGAGGAAAGGGGTATTGTTACCTTTCATTCCACTATTCAGCAAATAAGCAGACTTTCTCTGTGAGCTGTTCTTTTCAGGACTAGCTCCTGTCACAATTGCTGGATACAAGTCGGCTTGGGCATCAGTTATCCCTTGTCTAGCCAACAGGGATAGTCCAGAGGTGGCCCAGTTGAGTGTGATGGTGAAGGGAATGAGCAATCTCCGATCGAGACAACCGGTAGTCATTCCAGCCTGGAGTCTATCTTTAGTGCTTAATGTACTGGCGGGGTGGGGTGCGGGAGGGTTACGGTTAATTTATGAGTCAAAATTATTTGAAAATTAATTGTCTGCCTTCCATCCGGGTCTCGTTCCGCTTGTTTATTGTAGGTTTGTGCTTATGTTATAGGCCAAGCCAGCCCCGCCATCATGTGACGAATGCCATAAGTTTGTCCGTGTCGTGTTCAAGGACCATGCTTGTTTTAGGTGTTCCCTGTGTAATATTGATCATAGGTGTAATGTTTGTGCAGTGTGGTCCGTTGAGATGATGGTTACGTTCCTTGCCCAGAATGACTTGGCTGGGTCTGACGCGGGGTCAGGCAGTCCGAGAGGTAATCGTGGAGCGCCCGGTTCGGCCGGTGGGGGTGCTCCATGTCCCCAGCTGGAGGTGGCGGATATGGCACCGCCGGCGTGGTTTGGTCCGGCTATGCAGGGTTTTCTGCATAACGTTCTGCCCACGCTGGTGTCGTCCCTGCTACCAAAGGTTGGGGGGCAGTTTCCCCATGCGTGGTACGGATCCTGTCCTCGGATAGGATTCTGGACTGGTTACCGAGGGGGCCGTCTCGTACGGCCCCCTGGCAGTCCCGTCTGGCTTCGGCCAGACGGGTTCTGTTTCTCTGCGGCCACCTCCGGGTGGTCCAGTAGCAGTGGCCGGTCCGTCAGGTGTGGGAGCCGTCCGCTAGGACGGCTCCACGGTTGACTCGTCTAGTGACGACTCTTCGGAGTCTGAAGACGAGGAGGAGAGGTTGCTGCGGCCCGTGAAGTCGCAGGTGGAGAATATGGAAGTTGATTCCGTCCTGGACGGAACCGGCCTCCATTTGTCTGGTTTGGCGCAAGCCAGGTCAGCGGCTCCGCCTGTGGCTGAGGCCAATCCGTTACCGTGCACCGGTTCCGTGCGGCTTGGTTTGGCACCAGCCGTCACGGGAACGGGTGTGCCGGGCCAGGCGTGGTACTCACCTATCTCGCCTTGTCCGGCAGTCGGACGTTGGGTGCCGTTGGTGCCCGTGTCCGGCTATGGTTCTGCGACTGCTACGGGTCCATACGGTTTTCCGTGCGGACCTACCCCATGGACCGGAGTGTTTCATGGGGTGGCGACGGAACCGTGTGGTAGCGGAGTGCCTGGCGTGTCAGCCGTGGCTCCTTGCCGGGAGGCCATGGCTGGCAGACCCGTGAGCACGTCAACGGGTGACGTGTTTGCGGGGGTGTCTTCGTCGGAGGTAGATTGGTCAGATGCTCTGGCGTGGCTAGCCATGGTTGACCCGTCTGTGGTTTCGGCCACGGCCGATGAAGATGCGCCCCGTCCGTCGGTTGCGTCGATTAGGACGGGGATTTTGCCCGCGGCCCGGATCCAGTCAGTGGGACTGGATCCACGGTTCATAGATTTGTTGGATGCTATTTATAGCAAACAACTGATGACCAAGGGTCAGCTCCCTGCGGCCTCCAGGGAGGTGCAGGCAAGATGTCGTATTCCGCGGGGGGAATACGACAGGTATGGTGTAGTCCCGTCGGTCACGGAGGATGACCGATGGGTACTGGGCGTCCAGAGTGCCGTGGTGGGTGGCCCCGGTCCGGCACTAGTGGACAAGTCTCAGGTACACCAGGAAGAAGTCCTGTCCCTATGCGATGAGGGTGTGAGGGCAGCGATGAGCGCTGTCAACCATTCTTATCGTCTCCTTCAGTCGGTGTGGGCTGAAGCGGGGGCAGGCCACCCTGTGCCACCTGTGGCGCTTTCATGTGTCAATGACGGCCTGGTGCTGTCGATGGACGCATTGGCAAGGGTGCAAGCGCGAGTGACGAAATCCAGGAGGCCAATGGTCTTTGACCATATGCGTCCGGCTACGGCAGTCAGGGAGCGTCTTCTTGGGACGCCCCTGACAGGGCCTAGCATCTTCGGTGGCCAAGCGCGGGCCATCTTAGAGGATACCGCCAGTATCGCGCAGAATCGGTTAGCGGTAAACCTACAGCTAGAGCTAGTGCGGCAAGCGCACGCACTAGGGGCTGTGGGGAAACCTCTAACGGGACAGCCTTCAAAGAAGCAGAAGAAGCATAAGGGCAAGGCGAAAGCCAGGCCTGTTGCGACTTCTGCTTCAGCTGGGTTTTCGGAGCCGCCGCCGGCGAAGAAGCCCAGGAAAGTTGTAGAGGCGCCTACCCTCCCCAATGTTGCTCCTGACCGCCCTAGAGGCGGGAAGGGCAAGGGGAAGGGTATGGGTAAGGCCTCAAAGAGCGGACAGAAGGGGCCGAAGCGTACCTGAGGGTACAAAAGCTCCCTTCATATCCGCCTGGACCGCGCCTGTGCGACAGGAACAGCGGTGCCAGTTATACCCGTCGTGCCTAGAATGAAATGGTTCTCACTCTCTCTCGTTAAGAAAGGGGGGGGGGGGGGGGCGGACTGCGAGCCGGACAACCCCGTTAGACGTCGAGGCGTCTATGGTGGGTGGAAGGCTCATGCGTTTCGTCGAGGCCTGGCGAGGTGTGACGTCAGACAGTCTGGTCCTGGGATGGTTATCCCAGGGTTACATGCCGGAGTGGTGGGACTTTCCACCACAAAATCTGTCTTTGGCACCTGTCTGGACACCCGTACCAAGGGAGCCAGACAAGTTAGAAGCCGTTCAAAAGGAAGTGTCGGGTTTGTTTCTGAAGGGAGCAATAAAACCAGCAAACCGGACCACTCCAGGCTTCTATTCAAACATGTTCCTTGTCCCCAAGAGCACAGGGGGATGGAGACCCATACTCAATCTCAGGCCATTAAATTGGTTTATCCATACGCCTCGGTTCCAGATGGAAACGCCGAGGTCGGTAATGGCGGGATTGAGGAAAGGAATGTGGTGTGTATCGATCGATCTGAAAGATGCATATTTCCACATTCCTATGAATCGGAGTTGGCACAGGTTTCTGAGATTTGCGTTTCAGAATCAAGTATGGGAGTTTACAGTTCTCCCGTTTGGCCTGTCGACAGCTCCGAGGGTTTTCACAAGAGTGGTCCTTGCGGTGACAGCGTTTCTCAGAAAAGAGAACGTGGCGCTACACACCTACATAGACGACTGGCTGCTCAAGGCAGACTCGGCAGCCAGGTTGAACGTGGATACTGCTCTGACTCTGAAGTTACTTTCAGATCTAGGCTGGATAGTCAATGAGGAGAAATCCGAGTTGACGCCCACTCAACATTTCGTTTATTTGGGGATGCGATTCGACCTCGAGCAGGGCAGGGTTTACCCGTCAGAGCCCAGAGTGGTGTCTCTGTTAGCCATCCTCAAGAGTTTTCGAGTGGGAAACCACATTCAGGGGAGGCGGTTCCTTCAGATGCTGGGCATGATGGTCTCTATGGAGCAGGTTATCCCGTACGCTGCTCTAAAGCGAAGGCCTATCCAGTTGTATCTGATGTCTCTGTGGAAACAGAGAACAGAACCCCTGTCATAACTGGTGCCAGTTTTGGAGCCGATAATATCGCATCTTCTATGGTGGAAACAGCGTCAGAATCTCCTATTAGGGGTTTCGCTGCACCTACCCCACCCCCAGCTGTCCGTCTACACGGATGCATCGCTGGAAGGGTGGGGTGCCTGCCTGGGAGAACACCAGGTCTCGGGCACATGGACTCTCCCGGAGAGTCAGCTGCATATCAATCTGTTGGAAATGATGGCAGTGGAACTGGCGTTGGAAGAGTTCCTTCCGATGATCAGGGGCAAGGTGATATTGATACGGTCGGACAATTCGACAGTAGTATCATATATAAATCGCCAAGGCGGGACCAGGTCGCCCACTCTGTGTATCAGGGTGTGGCACTTGATTCAATGGTGCAGGAATTACTCGGTTGTTTGGAAAGCAGCTCATATTCCTGGCCGATTGAACATTCTGGCGGATGCTTTGTCTCGCAGACAGAGAATCTTGCCAACAGAATGGTCCCTCAACCCTCCGGTTCTGCGACGGATCTTCTAGCATTGGGGCAAACCCAACGTGGACTTGTTCGCCACAAAGGAAAATGCTCAAATCATGACATATGTCTCGCCGATTCCAGATCCAAATGCCGTCGATATAGACGCTCTGGCGATAAGCTGGAGAGGGATGCACGCTTACGCGTACCCACCCACCATTCTTCTACCGAAGGTATTGGTGAAGGTCAGGGAGGAACCGTGTCTGGTCCTGCTAATAGCGCCGTATTGGCCGAGCAGGGCGTGGTTCACGGATCTTCTAGATCTGCTGGTGGAAAATCCTGTGCAGTTGCCCGAGCTTCCGAACATAATCTCCCAGGCCAAGGGACGCTTCCTACACGAGTGTCCCGAAATGTTCAAATTGACTGCGTGGATGTTATCAAACAACGTTCCACGTCGGAAGGCTTTTCTCGACAGGCTGCTGATTTCATAGCGGCTGCGAGAAGGAGGTCAACCTTCAAGTCATATAACAACAAGGTTAACAGATTTGCAGACTGGTGTGAAGAAAAGGGTATTGATACCTTTCAATCCACTATTCAGCAAATAGCAGACTTTCTCTGTGAGCTGTTCTTTTCAGGACTAGCTCCCGTCACAGTTGCTGGATACAAGTCAGCTTTGGCATCAGTTATCCCTTGTCTAGCCAACAGGGATAGTCCAGAGGTGGCCCAGTTAAATGTGATGTTGAAGGGAATGAGCAATCTCTGCCCGAGACAACCGGTAGTCATTCCAGCCTGGAGTCTATCTTTAGTGCTTAATGTACTGGCCAATAACCCTTTCGAACCGTTGCGTTCGGCTAGTCTAAAGCATTTGACTCTGAAGGCGGTCTTTCTATTGGCAGCTTCCTCAGCTAGAAGGCGCAGTGAGATCCATGCGCTTTCGCCAGTGAGGAACCGATTTATTGTTTCTAGAGAAGGTCTGCGTCTTCTGCCAAGAGCAGAGTTTATGTCAAAGAACCAATCTTTGAGATATCCCGGCAAACCGATCATTATACCGAAGTTAACTAGGTTTGATCGTGATGCCAGTGTCTGGTGCCCGGTCCGTGCTTTGACTAAGTACAAGAAATGGACTGACTCGTTATGGTCGAACGATAGACATCTGTGGATCTGCCATAAAAAGCCTTATGGCGCCGCATCCATGGATACTATCTCTCGTTGGGTGGTCGAATGCATTCAGACTAATCACGAGATGGCGACTGGGCACCAGGTGCAAGGCGTAAGGGCACACGATGTCAGAGGAATAGCCGCCTCGACCGCCCTTTACAATGGTGTTCTGTTAGAGACATCATGGCCATTGCACAATGGCACTGTGAGTCCTCATTCACGGATTACTATATGAGGGATGTGTCAGACTCAGCCAATCCACTCGCTTTAGCTGTTTTGAAACGATAGCTAGTGACCACACTGCTCTTCACCCTTTTTTCACTTTGGTAAGAAAAGAACCTAAAGTAGGCATGGTCAGGCGAGAGGATGTCAACCAGATTGTGTCACTGATGGCCAAACCGGTGAATGGTTGGAGGCGGTACGTCTGAAGTCCAATTATCATAAGGTAATTCAATAAGTGAGAGTTTTTTGTATTATGTATATGTATCATGTTCATTCATCTTATATATTCATGCTCATTCCCAGGCTAATACATGGAATATGCAGGGAGTAGTTAGCCCTCTTGGCATATTTGTGTTTTCAGGCGAGATACATGTTCGTTAGTTCTCTCCCTTTTCTTAGGAGGAAAAAGGGGGGGGGGGTGGGGGGGGCTGTGACGCGAATGTGATTCGGTTCCGTGAATTTGACGGTCCTTTTAGGTCTCCGTTAGTCAAGTTTGAAGTCTAAAATCTTTCTCCAAGGGGCAAAATTAGCATTTATGGCTTGCCCCTTCCCACCAGGTTACTGATCAAATCTGGTGTATATCAGAAGTAACAGAATGGTGAGTATTGATCGAAGGAGAATGCAGGAAATGTCAATTTCCCTTTCTCCGAGATCTAACAATACTCACCATTCTGTTACGGACCCAGCCTCCCAGCCCCACGGAGGCAAGCTATAGTTTTCTCTTGTTTGGTGGCTATGCAAACAATATGAGCTCTATGGTAAACGGGTACTCGGCAGTTGGGAGCCGAGTACCCGGTTCCCAGGAGTCGGTAAAGCTTTCTAAGTCTATAATCCTAGAGCCGCTGTCAGGGCCAGCTGTATATCAGAAGTAACAGAATGGTGAGTATTGTTAGATCTCGGAGAAAGGGAAATTGACATTTCCTGCAATCTACAATAAACAAAACAAGCTAACAATAGCGAGGTAACACCTTTGTCATTGAGAAAACCAGCTAGTTACTTCGTCGAATCGCTATATAATTTTCTTTCTTTCGCTGCAGACCCCGAGTCTGTCGTGAAATGCCAAGTATATACTTAGTTGCAGAGTGTTAGGCAATCAGTGAACATAATTCTTTTTGATTCTAGAGTTAGAAATTTCAGGCGGTGTAATAATTTTTCATTTTTGATTCAGTTGTCATGTCAAATTAAAGAAAATAATGCAACAGCATTCCAGATTGTTTGATTTTGAAATGTGCGTTCTGTTGATTACTCTTAAATGTAAATCATACATTCTGAAAGCAACTATAAACTGCACTATAGGACGAGTTTATGCCGTTGCGCTCGTACCTACTCAAATCTACCGTCCTATGTATGTGAATTGCACAGTATCTCCCCGGGTTAGGGTTAACGTCTTCACGTTACTCCGGTAATGACCTAAACACGTCCTACAAAGGGAGACTATAAGCAGGAGCTGATACATCATGTAATTTATATTTTTTTCTCGGCGACATTTTATCTCAAATTTTGATGAAATAAATAATGTTTATTAAACTATACGCAATATTTAGGCAGTCCCAATTAATAATTTCACTGCCGTGATGATGGATATAAGGTATACATTAAGCATAGACGTAGGATGGTAAGAATTCGTCGCATGAAAATGTGTTCTAATTTCGTGCTATTTTTGTATCATTTATTTCAACTTTCTAGAAAAGTCATGTTACCCCTGTTTATACTTTTGGGAATTTGGGCCTACGATTTAATCGAAAATCAAGATTTTTTTTATAAAATCGATCGCGATGTTTCAAAGCAAAAATCATGCAAGCCTACGTTGGACACAAAAACTGGATTGATGTGTATCATTTCCTTACAAGTTAAGAGTATTTTTATCATGGGTCAAAAAAGTGATAGTGAAAATACGTTTTTCACTGCATTGACATCAAAATGCATAAAATAATCACTTGTTCTACGCGCATCTTTTTAAAATTTAAACTTGTGGTGTAAAAATACTGTATCTATTTATTGACACATGATTTGTTGACATCACCTTAGCAATGCGCATGTGAGAACATCAAAAGTACATACCCTCAAAAAACATCAAAAGTACATACCCTCGAAATCACATGCCCCTCGAAAACACCTTATTGGATGATATATGTACAAAGTCAGAATGGGTAGTCCATTAAAGGCTAAGCCTATAATCGGATGGAACCACCCACCCACCCCCCTACGTTAAATAAACAGTCGCAATATTTAACATTGACGGACGCACCCACCCGCCTTTGGGCGTCTCACCATATCACGATTTGCTTCACGATCCGCTGCAGGTACCCTGATGATCCAAAACCCAGAAGGGGAAATGGGATAGTGGTGACTGCAACATTCAATACATCAAGATTCAAGATTATTTATTTTCATATTTGGTCGTCATTATCAGAAATTACAACAGGCAGTCCACCAAAAGCAAGCCTATGAAGTGGTGGACTTCTAACATATAAACATTAATTGCAAAATATAGTATGACATATAATATGATGTAACATATATTATGTGAGACTATATGAACAGTAGGTATATACATGTAGGATACAACAGTAAAACAGGACAATTACCATCATGAACATAAAGGGATGGTAGGGGTGGGAGTGCGAAGAGCTCGTCTATTATATATTACCATATTATTATTATTATTATTATTATTATTATTATTATTATTACTCCTAGATACAGTTTTACATTTGATGTTTTGTTCCGGTGAACTGGTGCCTTGTTATAGTTAGACTACAGCACAGCTCATAATAGAATTAATAATGCTAAAAGAAGTTGGCACGCTATACATACATATATTACAGCTGGATTGGTAGTTGGAGCTTGGTTGTAAAAGTGTTAACGAAGAGGGGCATAAAAAATGCATCACTGTAATGCATATAGGCCAGAATTGGTTGGTCACATAGGCTGCTTATTGACGTATTACCGTACGCGTCAACAAAGCTCAAAATGTGTGGCTGTTCACTATAACATGGAGTACTGAACAGGCTAGCTACCATCGATTCAAAATTTAGTATGTACGCTTAATACTAACAAATAAAAAAAAAAATAATATTTATTCTGATGTGCTATCGAGACTGACTAACCTAGCATATAACCATTCATTAGTAAAATGCTTGTCATTACAAAAACTAAGCGCTGCGAAAACATGTAATTTTTATATTCTTACAACTTTTCTTTAGCATTCTAGCCTATTTGGGAAAACGTGACTTGAGCGCAGCGCATCATTCAGCCCGTTCATCTGCGCTCGTTGCCAGGCAATGATGTATTGCTCTACCGTATTTACCAAATTGTTTCAGCTTCACATTCAGCGCACTGTGGGTGCTTTGAATACAGAAATAGGAAAAGTATTCAGCTCAAATATTTTTTTTAATGGCTGCTATGGCTTCACATTATATAACACTTAATATTTACAAAGGTAGCTAAATGCAAATTCAATTTATAAAATTTGTATTATCCAATATTCGATTAAAATTGGAGACCACGTCAAAAACGCTGTAAATAATGACTTGTAGTTGGAGGGCATAAGTTACACCCGATTTTATTGATGGGCGTAAGCTATGCCATTTTCGTGAATACTGACCTATGCCACTTTGGGGACTTAAGCACTAGTTATGCCTTTTCTAGGGCGTAAGCCCTCTTCATGAATACAGCCGCAGAGGTAGAAAAAGACTTGGGAGTGCATGCATATCGACAGAAAGCTCGCTTGATATACATATAGGTAATATCGTATCCAAGGCGAACAGTACAATAGGATTAATCAAGAGAACCTTTACCGACATTTACCCATCTACTTTCACACTCTTGTACAAGTCTCTAGTGACACCTATGCTCGGATACTGCGACTCGGCATGGTCGCCAAGACTGAAAAACCTGAAAGTCATTCACAACTATTAGAAAGAGTTCAACGACGAGCAACAAAACTCATCCTACAAATCAGAGAGTATAGCTACATGGAAAGACTTGAAGCCTTAAATCTAATGTCACTGAAATATAGATGGTTTCAAGGAGATTTCATTGAAATTTTCAAGCTTATCAGTGATCTAGGTAATATTGAAAAAGACTACTTTTTCGAACCATCCAGTATTACACAGAACTGAGGTCATAAGTTCAAGCTCAACATAAAACGCATCAACAAAGATATTCGCAAGCACTTTTTCACTAATAGAGTAGTGCCATAGTGGAATTCACTGCCAGCTACAATAGCCGAAACGACAACTGTTGAATTATTCAAGAACATACTCGATATCTACGTCAAAGAAAGAACATTTGAATTTGACTGAACATCCTATGCATAGACTAGTAAAACGTGATAAGCCACGTCGCTGAAGTATACCTGACTCTTGTCTTTAAGGGTCCCCAGCTAAGAACAATCAGTGAGCATGTGCACAAGCGTCAGGTATACTTCAGCGACGTGGCTTATCACGTTTTACTAGTTTAAATTAATCAGCAAAATACGGTAGGAGCCAATACAGGCAATCCCCACATAGAGATATTCCTGCGCTCCATTTCAAAGCTAATTCTTCTCACAGAAGTAGCATGAGAAGGGGGCGATAGGTACCTGGCCCCCCCCCCCCCCCCCTCCCCACTACCAACATATATTTACGAGAAACAAAAGACTTCAAACTGAGTAGTCAGGAGCACTACAGGGATGTCCAAAAAGATTCCCCATAGCTCAGCACTTGACTTACCCATGGCTTATGCAGGGGAAACAATGATTCTTCAAACTGAGGATTCGAGAGCAATACAGCAATACTTAACCTTAGGACGGAGCATGCTTCTTACTTCATAACCCAGGTTCTAAGAGAGGACCCATGTGCAAACATAAGCACTCCAATCAGGAGATAAAAAGGAAGCATACAGGATATATATTCTCCTTCGATCAATACTCACCATTCTGTTACTTCTGATATACAGCTGGCCTTGACAGTGGCTCTAGGTTTATAGACTTAGAAAGCTTTACCGACTCCTGGGAACCGGGTACTCGGCTCCCAACTGCCGAGTACCCGTTTACCATAGAGCTCATTCTTGTTTGCATAGTAACAAGAGCTATACATGCTTTCTGCAGGGAGAGGATTTTAGTGTCTTTTGTTAAAGAAATCTAAGTCTTTATCTGTAAAGTGATAGTTTGTGCGTTCTTGAAGGATTTAACTGGATACTATGGAGAATACCGCCGATGATAACCAGGTTGTATCATTCCTTATTATCCATAGATAAAAGACTTAGGTCTCTAAATTTCGCTGTGTCGCATGTCCCAATTTCTGACCCCAAAGAATCTGGGACGTGTGCTAACAACGATATATGCCAGACGATCGCCTTCTTTAAACCCCAACAAGCGATCAGCAGATATGAAAATAGGTGTTTGCTACAGTATTTCTAACACGAATATCGGCTGACGTCGTTCTCCGTAGGATCCGAGCGGGTGACGTCACACCCGGTCGCTCGGATGTTTATGTGAAGAAAAATTTTTTCATTAATTCGCGCATCTCGTTCTGGGTGCTGCGTACTAAAAATGGTACCGGAAACTTTAGAATGGTCAAGTTTACGTGCGATCACGATCGGTTTGCAATGATCGGTGGTTTCAAAATTCTTGAGTAGATGCGTGGTCTGCGGTTTTACCGTGTGATACAGCAGTTTGTTATACATTTTGGGGTTTTTTTCACATATCGTTTGGCTTTCGTTAGGGAGTATAATTTATATTGATTGGTAAATATACCCCGAATGCTATGCGATATGATTCCTGGAGCCGTTACACATCCTGGAGGATCTAATATGGGTGTGTTTAATGCCCGCTTCGTTCTTGTCGTCATAATCAATGCGATCTTTGTTGTAACGTGGCGGGGTGGGGTGCGGGAGGGATACGGTTAATTTATGAGTCAAATTATTTGAAAATTGTCTGCCTTCCATCCGGGTCTCGTTCCGCTTGTTTATTGTAGGTTTGTGCTTATTTTATAGGCCAAGCCAACCCCGCCATCATGTGACGAGTGCCATAAATTTGTACGGGTCGTATTCAAGGACCATGTCTGTTTTAGGTGTTCGCCCTGTAACCTAGACCATAGGTGTAATGCGTGCGCAGTGTGGTCCGTAGATATGATGGTTAAGTTCCTTGCCCAGAAGGACTGGGCTGGGTCTGACGCGGGGTCAGGCGGTCCGATAGTAAATCGTGGATCGGCCGGTGGGGTTGCTCCATGTCCCCAGCTGGAGGTGGCGGAGATGGCACCACCGGCGTGGTTTGGTCCGGCTATGCAGGGTTTTCTGCATAGCGTTCTTCCCACGCTGGTGTCGTCCCTGCTACCAAAGGTTGGGGGGGCAGTTTCTCCCCATGCCTGGTACGGACCCTGTCCTCGGACAGGGTTCTGGACTGGTTTCCGAGTGGGCCGTCTTGTACGGCCCCCTGGCAGTCCCGTCTGGCTCCGGCCAGACGGGTTCTGTTTCTCTGCGGCCACCTCCTGGTGGTCCAGTAGCGGTGGCCGGTCCGTCAGGTGTGGGAGCCGTCCACTAGGACGGCTCCACGGTCTACTCGTCTAGTGACGCCTCTTCGGGGTCTGAAGACGAGGAGGCCGAGGAGGAGAGGTTGCTGCGGCCTGTGATGCCGCAGGTAGAGAATATGGATGTCGATTCCGTCCTGGACGGAACCGGCCTCCATTTGTCTGGCTTGGCGCAAGCCAGGGCAGCGGCTCCGCCTGTGGCTAAGGCCAATCTGGTACCGGGCACCGGTTCCGTGACGGTTGGTTTGGCACCAGCTGACACGGTAACGGGTCGGCCGGGCCGGGCGTGGTATTCACCTATCTCGCCTGGTCCGGCAGTCGGACGTGGGGTGCCGTTGGCGCCCGTGTCTGGCTACGGTTCCGCGACTGCTACAGGTCTGTACGGTTTTCCGTGCGGACCTACCCCATGGACCGGAGTGTTTCATGGGGTGGCGGCGGAACCGTGTGGTACCGGAGTGCCTGGCGTGTCAGCTGTGGCTCCTTGCCGGGAGGCCGTGGCTGGCAGGCCCGTGAACACGTCAACGGGTGACGTGTTTGCGGGTGTGTCTTCATCAGAGATAGATTGGTCAGAGGGTCTGGTGTGGCTAGCCAGGGTTGACCCGTCTGTGGTTTCGGCCACGGCCGATGAAGATGTGCCCCGTGCGTCGATCAGGACAGGGATTTTGCCCGCGGCCCGGATCCAGTCGGTGGGACTGGATCCACGGTTCATAGAATTGTTGGAGGCTATTTATAGCAAACAACTTATGACCAAGGGTCAGCTCCCTGCGGCCTCCAGGGAGGTGCAGGAAAGATGTCGTATTCCGCGGGGGGAATACGACAGATATGGTGTAGTCCCGTCGGTCACCGAGGATGACCGATGGGTACTGGGCGTTCAGAGTGCCGAGGCGGGTGGCCCCGGTCCGGCGCTTGTGGATAAGGCTCAGGTACACCAAGAGGAAGTCCTGTCCCTATGCGATGAGGGTGTGAGGGCAGCTATGAGCGCTGTCAACCACTCGTATCGTCTCCTTCAGTCGGTGTGGGCTGAAGCGGGGGCAGGCCACCCTGTGCCACCTGTGGCGCTTTCGTGTGTAAATGACGGCCTGGTGCTGTCTATGGACGCATTGGCAAGGGTGCAAGCGCGAGTGACTAAATCCAGGAGGCAAATGGTCATTGACCATATGCGTCCGGCTACGGCAGTCAGGGAGCGTCTTCTTGGGACGCCCCTGACAGGGCCTAGCATCTTCGGTGGCCAAGCACGGGCCATCTTAGAGGATACAGCCAGTATCGCGCAGAATCGGTTACCGGTCAACCTGCAGCTAGAGCTAGTGCGGCAAGCGCACGCACTAGGGGCTGTGGGGAAACCGCTAGCGGGACAACCTTCAAAGAAGCAGAAGACGCTTAAGGGCAAGGCGAAAGCTAAGCCTGTTGCGACTTCTGCTTCAGCTGGTTTTTCTCAGCCGCCGCCGGCGAAGAAAGCCAGGAAGGTTGTAGAGGCGCCTACCCTCCCCAAGGTTGCTCCTGACCGCCCTAGAGGCGGGAAGGGCAAGGGGAAGGGTACGGGTAAGTCCTCAAAGGGCGGACAGAAGGGGAGGATCGTACCTGAGGGTACGAGAGCTCCCTTCATATCCATCTGGACCGCGCCTGTATGACAGGAACAGCGGTGCCAGTTATACCCGTCGTGCCTAGAACGAAATGGTGCTCTCTCTCTCTCTCGTTAAGAAAGAGGGGGGAGCGGACTACGAGCCAGACAACCCCGTTAGACGTCGAGGCGTCTATGGTGGGTGGAAGGCTCATGCGTTTCGTCGAGGCCTGGCGAGGTGTGACGTCAGACAGTCTGGTCCTGGGATGGTTATCCCAGGGTTACATGCCGGAGTGGTGGGACTTTCCACCACAAAATCTGTCTTTGGCACCTGTCTGGACACCCGTACCAAGGGAGCCAGACAAGTTAGAAGCCGTTCAAAAGGAAGTGTCGGGTTTGCTTCTGAAGGGAGCAATAAAACCAGCAAACCGACCCACTCCAGGCTTCTATTCAAACATGTTCCTTGTCCCCAAGAGCACAGGGGGATGGAGACCCATACTCAATCTCAGGCCATTAAATTGGTTTATCCATACGCCTCGGTTCCAGATGGAAACGCTGAGGTCGGTAATGGCGGGATTGAGGAAAGGAATGTGGTGTGTATCGATCGATCTGAAAGATGCATATTTCCACATTCCGATGAACAGGAGTTGTCACAGGTTTCTGAGATTTGCGTTTCAGAATCAAGTATGGGAGTTTATTGTTCTCCCATTTGGCCTGTCGACAGCTCCGAGGGTTTTCACAAGAGTGGTTCTTGCGCTGACAGCGTTTCTCAGAAAAGAGAACGTGGCGCTACACACCTACATAGACGACTGGCTGATCAAGGCAGACTCGGCAGCCAGGTTGAACGTGGATACTGCTCTGACTCTGAGGTTACTTTCAGATCTAGGCTGGATAGTCAATGAGGAGAAATCTGAGTTGACGCCCACTCAACATTTCGTTTATTTGGGGATGCGATTCGATCTCGAGGAGGGCAGGGTGTACCCGTCAGAGCCCAGAGTGGTGTCTCTGTTAGCCATCCTCAAGAGTTTTCGAGTGGGAAACCACATTCAGGCGAGGCGGTTCCTTCAGATGCTGGGCATGATGGTCTCCATGGAGCAGGTTATCCCGTACGCTGCTCTAATGCGAAGGCCTATCCAGTTGTATCTGATGTCTTTGTGGAAACAGAGAACAGAACCCCTGTCAAAACTGTTACCAGTTTTGGAGCCGATAATGTCGCATCTTGTATGGTGGAAGGAGCGTCAGAATCTCCTAGTAGGGGTTTCGCTGCACCTACCCCACCCCCAGCTGTCCGTGTACACGGATGCATCGCTGGAGGGGTGGGGTGCCTGCCTGGGAGAACACCAGGTCTCGGGCACATGGACTCTCCCGGAGAGTCAGCTGCATATCAATCTCTTGGAAATGATGGCAGTGGAACTGGCGTTGGAAGAGTTCCTTCCGATGATCAGGGGCAAGGTGATATTGATACGGTCGGACAATTCGACAGTAGTATCATATATAAATCGCCAAGGCGGGACCAGGTCGCCCACTCTGTGTATCAGAGTGTGGCACTTGATTCAATGGTGCAGGAATTACTCGGTTGTTTTGAAAGCAGCTCACATTCCTGGCCGATTGAACATTCTGGCGGATGCTTTGTCTCGCAGACAGAGAATTCTGCCAACAGAATGGTCCCTCAACCCTCCAGTTCTGCAACGGATCTTCGCGCATTGGGGCAAACCCAACGTGGACTTGTTCGCCACAAAGGAAAATGCTCAAATCATGACGTATGTCTCGCCGATTCCAGATCCAAATGCCGTCGATACAGACGCTCTGGCGATAAGCTGGAGAGGGATGCACGCTTACGCGTACCCACCCACCATTCTTCTACCAAAGGTATTGGTGAAGGTCAGGGAGGAACCGTGTCTGGTCCTGCTAATAGCGCCGTATTGGCCGAGCAGGGCGTGGTTCATGGATCTTCTAGATCTGCTGGTGGAAAATCCTGTGCAGTTGCCCGAGCTTCCGAACATAATCTCCCAGGCCAAGGGACGCTTCCTACACGAGTGTCCCGAAATGTTCAAATTGACTGCGTGGATGTTATCAAACAACGTTCCACGTCGGAAGGCTTTTCTCGACAGGCTGCTGATTTCATAGCGGCTGCGAGAAGGAGGTCAACCTTCAAGTCATATAACAACAAGGTTAACAGATTTGCAGACTGGTGTGAAGAAAAGGGTATTGATACCTTTCAATCCACTATTCAGCAAATAGCAGACTTTCTCTGTTAGCTGTTCTTTTCAGGACTAGCTCCCGTCACAATTGCTGGATACAAGTCAGCTTTGGCATCAGTTATCCCTTGTCTAGCCAACAGGGATAGTCCAGAGGTGGCCCAGTTAAATGTGATGTTGAATGGAATGAGCAATCTCCGACCGAAACAACAGTGCTTAATGTACTGGCCAAGCACCCTTTCGAACCGTTGCGGTCGGCTAGTCTAAAGCATTTGACTCTAAAGGCAGTCTTTCTATTGGCAGCTTCCTCAGCTAGAAGGCGCAGTGAGATCCATGCGCTTTCGGCAGAGAGGGACCGATTTATTGTTTCTGGAGAGGGTCTGCGTCTTCTGCCAAGAGCAGAGTTTATGTCAAAGAACCAATCTTTGAGATATCCCGGCAAACCGATCATTATACCGAAGTTAACTAGGTTTGATCGTGATGCCAGTGTCTGGTGCCCGGTCCGTGCTTTGACTAAGTACAAGAAACGGACTGACTCGTTACGGTCGAACAATAGACATCTGTGGATCTGCCATAAAAAGCCTTATGGCGCCGCATCCATGGATACTATCTCTCGTTGGGTGGTCGAGTGCATTCAGACTACTCACGAGATGGCGACTGGGCACCAGGTGCAAGGTGTAAGGGCACACGATGTCAGAGGAATAGCCGCCTCGACCGCCCTTTACAATGGTGTTCCGTTAGAGGACATCATGGCCCTTGCACAATGGCACTGTGAGTCCTCATTTACGGATTACTATATGAGGGATGTGTCAGACTCAGCCAATCCACTCGCTTTAGCTGTTTTGAAACGATAGTTAGTGACCACACTGCTCTTCACCCTTTTTTCATTTTGGTAAGAAAAGAACCTAAAGCAGGCATGGTCAAGCGAGAGGATGACAACCAGATTGTGTCACTGATGGCCGGACCAGTGAATGGTTGGAGGCGGTACGTCTGGAGTCCAATTATCATAAGGTAATTCAATAGTGAGAGTTTTTTGTATTATGGATGTGTATCATGTTCATTCATCTTATATATTCACGCTCATTCCCAGGCTAATACATGGAATATGCAGGGAGCAGTTAACCCTCTTGGCATATTTGTGTTTCAGGCGAGATACATGTTCGTGAGTTCTCTCCCTTTTCTTAGGAGGAAAAGGGGGGGGGGGGCGGTGATACGAATTGTGATTCGGTTCCATGAACTTGACGGTCCTTTTAGGTCTCCGTTAGTCAAGTTTGAAGTCTAAAATCTTTCTCCACGGGGCAAAATTAGCATTTATGGCTTGCCCCTTCCCACCAGGTTACTGATCAAATCTGGTGTATATCAGAAGTAACAGAATGGTGAGTATTGATCGAAGGAGAATGAAGGAAATGTCAATTTCCCTTTCTCCGAGATCTAACAATACTCACCATTCTGTTACGGACCCAGCCTTCCAGCCCCACGGAGGCAAGCCATGGATTTCTCTTGTTTGGTGGCTATGCAAACAATATGAGCTCTATGGTAAACGGGTACTCGGCAGTTGGGAGCCGAGTACCCGGTTCCCAGGAGTCGGTAAAGCTTTCTAAGTCTATAATCCTAAAGCCGCTGTCAAGGCCAGCTGTATATCAGAAGTAACAGAATGGTGAGTATTGTTAGATCTCAGAGAAAGGGAAATTGACATTTCCTTCAATCTCCACACCATGGAGTCTCTAGGCACAAGCCATATGGTTAAAGAGCCATTAGCCATTAGGCTGTCCCCCCAACCCCTCTGTTCCCCCCATCCGACATTATAAATTTCACTTCAAGAGTATACTTCCCTCCCTAATACTCTTTGATATTGCTAAATATCGGCTTTCACTCAATAAACACTCAGAATAAAAACAGTTAGGTGCCCCTACTGGGCAGGGAGTCAGAGTGTAGTCCGGCGGATGCCAGCCCCACCTTCGCGCATGCGCAGACTAGCACTTCCTCTTTGCTAATTTATTGGCAGAGAGTGAACACATGTTTTTGTGATTTACGCTTTTCGCTTGTTTTTTAAGTCAATTAAGCTGTTAAATAAGAAGTTGAACACCTGTTTATGATGTCTGAGAGAGTGACTTCGCCGGAGGAGGGCCCAGGACCTATCCATCAGGTGACTTCTATTATATTTTAGCGAGTTTTTCCCGGTGTAATGTGTTTCCGGGACTCACGTTTACCGTGATAAGCGCCTAGTTTAGTTGTTTTATTTCAACATGGTGCTATATAATACTAATCTCTCTTTGTGTTTATGTCCACAGGTATCTGTCAGGATATGTAATGGACTTCACAGCATCAGAGGGTTTGTTTCTCTCCACCAAGGTTCCATTTCCTACTAATACTGTTAGGTTATCTAACCAAAAATTCTATGTCCAGTGATTCGGAGGCCTCATATGAAGGTCTTCTCACTTTTCCCTCTTGATCCAATTCCTTCCCCTAAGGTGGAGAGAGTTGAGAGGCGTAGTCTTGGTGGAGTGCTCCAGTTCATCACTTTAGATGGTTTGTCTATACAAAGTGTCAGGTATCTAGTTAATGATATGAGGTGATGTTAATCATTTAAGGAAAATTAACTATAATTGCCATTGCTATCATTGTGTATCTGATGGTTGTGTAGTCTGAATATCTATCCTGGAGATGTTCTGGTTATGTATACAATTCGTCCTTACACCTGGATGTTGTTTCGGATCGATTTAATTTCTGTCATGGGATTAATGACGTCATAATCAGCCTTGTTCTTTATTAACAATCAAAGTTTGTCCAACGCTGGTTTCAGATGATTAGTGATCCTTATGATCATTTCCCTCTCTTTTAGTTTGGTTTTGAGTTTCTAACCTTAACAGAATTACTTATTGTCCTCGTCCTTTGTCCTGTTTCAGATACCTGGTTGCTCGTCCTGTGGACGTTTTCTTACGGAAAAGTTCATCCCTCATCTATGTTTTCATTGTAGCCCCTGTGGGCCATTGCTCAATTGTGAGGTATGTAAGCATTGGGGGGGGGGGGGGGGGGGGTGCGAGCTAATGGCCGAGTTTTTATGCTTGCAGGCTAAGGACAAGGTGGTGGAGGGGGAGAGGAAGCAGAAAAGAGAGGGTGTAAGTAAAAAGGTTAAGAGGAAGGCCTCGTCCTCAGTGGACATGGAGGCCTTCCGTAGTGAGATGTTGGGAGAGATGAACAGGACAATAAAGGATTTGGTTCCAGAGTTGCTTCGTGGCATGCTTCCTGGACCAAATCCTTTGTTGTCCTTATCATCTGCTTCGGGACAGGTAATCCCCACCTCTGAATCACCATTCCGTAGGCCGTTACCAGTTTTCGAGGATTCAGAGGTGGCCCCCATTAGAGGGGGCGTTCCACAACCCTGGCAGCAGGCTTGCCACGCCGAGGGGTCGTGGACGGCTGCCGCTGGAACCTGCTGGCTGCTTATCAGCCAGGGGTATCTGCACGCCGCAGGTGCCAGTACCTCTTATGGCACCTTTCCTGGCCAGTCCGGGTTAGCTCTCTTTGCTGACCCGGAGTCTAATCTTTCTGGCCAGGAAGAAGAGGATTATCTGTTAGGGTCGCCGTCTGAGGACGTGACCATGGATTATGACGTCTGTGCACCCCTCGCAGGGAATACAGGCGACATATTCCATGGTTCTACTCACGCAGGACTAGAATTCACGGCTCAGAAGGTGGCCCTGGGCGGTGCTGATGGCCAGCTGTTCCGTATACCTCGGCTTGCTGAGAGTATTGCTGGTGCTGGTCGGGGCCGTGGTGGGGCGGTATCTGCCCCGCGCTCTACCACAGCACCTGCATCTGGACAAGCCAGTCAGATTACCATGCCTGCTCTTTCGGGCCCGCATGCTTTCTCTGGCTTGCCAGGAGTGTCAGCTTATCCGCCGTCAAGCTCTGCTGCATTTGCTCAGGAGGAAGACGAAGGCCCTCGTCTAGTAGAGCACTCGCAGCTAGCCACGGGGGAGGATTGGTCTGACGCTTGTCAATGGCTGATAAGTGTTAGGCCAGACCTGCCCGTGGAGCAGTCGGCTAGCCAGCGTGACCACAGGCCGTGGTTAGCTGGTAAGGCCACTGCTAGCGCTATGCCATCTCTGCCATTAGCAGAGCATATCGTGGATATGTTCTCGGCGGCGGAGACGTCCATCAAGGCGAATGGGTGTCTCGCGAAGGCCCCTCGCGAGGTAGCAAGGCGCTGCCGCATCGTGCCTGTGGATTACCAGAGGTACGGTGTGGTGCCCAAGCCTAGCGTGGATGACCGCGCGCCTTTGGGTGAGGATGCGCGGCCAGGCTCCCATTCTGACACGGGAGCTTTGTGTTCGAACGCGTTGCTTTCGGCCAATGCCGCATTGCGTGATGCGGAGGAGAGTGGGAGAGCTTCTATTGCGGCGCTGTCTCATGTCTACCAGCTGTTACAAGGGGTAGTAACAGCATCCACATCACACCAACCGAGCCCGGTCACAGTCCAGAGAGCCATCCAGGATGGTATCAACCTGGCTCTGGACTGTATGACTCGGGCGGTGACCAGGAGTGTCCGGGCGAGGCGCACGTTTGCGTTGGACAACCTGTGCCCGTCCCAGGACCTGTACAATAGGCTACTGCGTACGCCTATGACAGGTCCTGGTCTCTTTGGAGGTGAGGGATGTAGGCACCTCCAGGATACGGTTACTCTGGTCAATAACCAGAGGGCGCTGCACGAGCAGTTTGAGGTGCTCCATAGGGAGCGCGTTCGCGCGGCACCCCCTGCATATCGTCCCCTGCAGGCTCGAGGTGGAGGTGGCCAGGTCAGAGGCCAGCCTCCATTGCAGCGTCGGCCTCGGCCGCGTGCGATTCGGCCAGCAGTGAGGGGGGCGCAGGCGCAGTCAGCCAGGCAACCACCCGCGCACCTCGTGCGCACAGTGCTGGTCGTGGCGCACGAGGATCTGGTCGTGGTAATCGTGCCTGATGGGCCGGTTACCACGATGAGAACCACTCCGGTGTTTCTGGCAAAGGAGACAGTGCCACTCTTGCACTCCTTATGTCCACCTCTCTCCCTAGGTGGACCGGTGGGAGGCCGGCTGGCCGACCACATGCAAGAGTGGGAGCGGTTGACTCGGGACCGTTTAGTCTTGCGATGGCTTTCAGTCGGGTATCATCCCGATTGGATGACAGGCCCGTCATCGCGGCTGTCTCTGGTGCCAATCTGGACTCCAAATCCGAGAGATCCAGATCAAAGGTTGTGTATCGAGGAGGAGATAAACTCCCTCATAAAAAAAGGAGCAATTCAGCCGGCACAGAAGTGTCCGGGCTTCTATTCAACCGTGTTCTTGGTGACAAAAAACACCGGAGGGTGGAGACCAATTCTCAACCTCAAGCCATTGAACAAGTTCATAGGGACGCCCAGTTTCAAGATGGAGACTGTGCGCTCGGTGTTGGCGGGGTTAGAGAAGGGAATGTGGACAGCTTCAATAGATTTGAAGGATGCTTATTTCCACATCCCCATAGCGAGGAGTTTCCGTCGCTTCCTGAGATTTGCATTCCAGGGCAGACAGTAGGAATTCAGGGTGTTACCCTTCAGAATTTCCACGGCTCCTCAGGTTTTCACCCGTGTGGTTCTTGCGATTACCGCAGGAGAAGCATAGCAGTCCACATGTACATAGACAACTGGCTGTTAAAGGCACACACCCAGGGAAGTTTATCGGCCAATCGGGAGATTGTTTTGAAGACTCTCACAGACTTAGGCTGGATGATCAATTTCCAAAAATAAGGGCTGACTCCATCCCAGAAGTTTGTTTACCTGGGGATGTTCTTCGATCTAGAGACAGGATATGTTTATCCTACTCAGGAGAGAGTTCAGAGACTCATCTCAGTAATTCAGTCAGTGTGCGACAGTCGTCATTTCCTGGCACAGGTTTACTTGAGAATGCTGGTGTTGATTGTTTCGTTGGAACCAGTCATTCCTCAGGCCGCCTTACGCAGGCGGCCGATCCAGTTATTTCTCATGACGCAATGGACCCAGAGTACAGGTTCACTGGACTCGAACGTGTCAGTGTTGGCGCCTCTAATTCACCACCTGCAATGGTGGTTGAACACAGAGAATCTCCTGGTGTGGGTTATGCTAACCCCTCCTCACCGTCAGGTAACTGTGTATACAGATGCCTCGATGGAGGGGTGGGGAGCTTGCCTGGAAGAATCCATGATATCAGGGCTTTGGGATCTGGAACAGTCGAAGGAACATATCAATCTACTGGAATTAAGAGCAGTAGTCCTGGGCCTGGAACATTTCTTACAGAAAGTTCAGGGCAAGATTGTTCTTATTCGTTCAGACAACTCAACAGTAGTGACTTACATAAACCGCCAGGGCGGAACGAAGTTGCCCAGTCTCTGTATGATGACATGGAGACTGCTTTGTTGGTGCCTGGATCACAGGATTACCTTGAAAGCAGTTCATATTCCGGGAAGGTTAAATCTGCTAGCAGACTCATTGAGCCGAAGGATGAGTGTTTTACCAACGGAATGGCAACTAAATCAATGTGTGGCGGATCGTCTGTTCGACCATTCGGGGAAACCCAACATCGATTTGTTCGCAGCGAAGATGACGACGTACGTCTCTCCGATTCCAGATCCAAGCGCTTTCGCAACAGATGCGTTAGCTATCAGCTGGGCGGGAATGTATGCATACGCATTCCCTCCAGCAATCCTGATTCCAAAAATTCTTCAGAAAATCAGACAGGAGTTGTGCCAAGTGCTTCTGATCACCCCAGATTGGCCAAGCCGATCATGGTATACGGATCTGCTGGACCTTCTGGTCTGCAATCCGGTTCCTCTGCCTCTGATGGACGACATTATCTTCCAGGGCAAGGCCCTTCACAACAATCCGTCAATGTTCCGATTGACTGTGTGGATGTTGTCAAGGAATCTAGAATTAAGGAGGGCTTTTCTGAGCAAGCAGCCATGTTTATGGCCAAAACCAGGAGGGGGTCAACCTCCAGCGCATATAATTATAAAATCAACAGATTTGCAGGATGGTGCTCAAAAAGATGTATTGATCCAATGGATTCATCTATTCAGGTAGTAGCTGATTTCCTCTGTCACCTGTATGATGCCTATAGCCTCAAGCCTAACTCTATTGCTGGTTATAAGTCAGCTTTAATGACTGTTATCCCTTGCTTGGCTGATAGGGGAAGTGATGAAGTAAGTACATTAAATGTATTACTTAAAGGCATGGGCAATCTAAGACCAAGGAGTCCCCCCGGTGATTCCGTCTTGGAGTTTATCGCTAGTGCTTCAGGTACTAGGTGATAAGCCTTTTGAACCACTTAGTTCCATTTCTATGAAAATGTTAACTCTTAAAACTGTATTTTTAATTGCTGCGGCCTCGGCTAGGCGTGAAATTCATGCCTTATCAGCCGAGGACGACCGTTGGACATGGCCAAGGCTCACAGTGTCTGCGGCGTAGTGACTTCCACTGCCCTATTTAATGGGGTCCCTGTGGATGACATTATGTCGATTGCTCAGTGGCACTGTGAGTCAAGTTTTACAGACCATTATCTCCGTGACACCTCAAATCCTCTCGCCTTGTCGATTTTGAAAAAATAACTAGGTGTACTTTTTTGATGAGGTTTCCTCATTGGCTTATATATATCACAATTAATTAATGGAAACAACCACTTTTTGGGACTGCATCAGCCTTCACCACTGGGAAGATGATGTCAGCAGCCAAGTTCAACAAGGTCAGTCTTGTTCATGTGTTGTTCCTTGTTGATTGTATTGTCACGTGACCCTTTGTTATTAATATGGTGATAGTTTGTGTGTTTATGTGGTTCTTCATTGAGAGTATACGATAATGGAGCCTTTTCGTCTCTGTCCTATAGTACATACATGGCACTGGTACGTAGAGAGCGTATGGGACATTGAGGTCATTCGAGTCTTCCTCCCAGGAAGGGGGGGGGGGGGGGGGGGTGGAGCGCATATGACATCGGTCATCTCTCATCCATCGGTTGGTGTTAACTGAGGTTTTTGTCAAATCCTGACTGTGTTTTCACACAGTTTCAGAAGTTTAAGTGCCTTAAACGCGGAAAAGCGTATAGGGAAGAGCTGGTCTTTTGACCTCGCCTCCCTCCCGCCGAATTCCCTGTCGAATTCTGGCAATATCAAAGAGTATTAGGGAGGTAAGTATACTCTTGAAGTGAAATAAACGAAATCAAGGATTTCTTTTTTCACGAGAGAGTTGATACTTACCTCCCTAATACGGACCCGGCCTCTCCACCCCACAGAGGCTCGGTCTTCAGGCTCTTAATAGTTGCATGTGTGTCAGCCAATAAATTAGTCAGAGGAAGTGCTAGTCTGCGCATGCGCGAAGGTGGGGCGGGCATCTGCCGGACTACACTCTGACTCCCTGCCCAGTAGGGGCACCTAACTGTTTTTATTCTGAGTGTTTATTGAGTGAACGCCAATATTTAGCAATATCAAAGAGTATTAGGGAGGTAAGTATCAACTCTCTCGTGAAAAAAGAAATCCTTGATTTCGTTTATTCTTCAACAAAGCTCTTTTTCCAGCACACATCCACCACGTCACTGAATGACGTATCTGCAAATTTGAATGACGTCACACCTCTGGAACGTCGGGGCTAACTCCGGCATTAGCCTACCTATGCATGTCTGCCCAGGCATTTGAAAAATATATCACCTAAAAACCTTATGGTGTTTATCTGTAAACCCCTACATGCAAACATGTATATAAATCCTCTGATGAGCTTCCTACATCGAGCGAAACGCCATAAAGTCAGATCTCAGAATGGGTTTGGAAACTCCTCTCCCACTGCCCTACTATTTATCATAAGAGCCACTCATCCCTACCACTAATTCCCTGTTTATAGCAAAAGGGAACACACTGTGTATATGCACAAACATGTGCAAAACAATGGCACACCCAAGCCATTTACCCTTCAAATGCTGACCCTCGTCAGTCGTAGGGGCCCTACATACAGGGTCCAGCTAAGAGCAATCAGTGAGCATATGCATGCACATGCTCAGTAGCAGGGACTCTGAATCAACGGTCCCCAGCTAATCAAGGGTTCCCAAGTAAGAACAATCAGTGAGCATGTGCGTGCACATGCTCATTATAGGGACCCTTGTCGGGGTTCCGTGGCCTATAAATAGAAGGCACTGCACCAGTGTCAGGCATCTGACTTTTGTTCTCCAACCGAAGACAAGCATCAGGTATACTTCAGCGACGTGGCTTATCACGTTTTACTGGTTTAAATTAATCAGCAAAATATGGTAGGAGCCAATACAGACAATCTCCACCCAGAGATATTCCTGCGCTCCATTTCAAAGCTAATTCTTCTCACAGAAGTAGCATGAGAAGGGGGTGATAGGTACGTCACCCCCCCCCCCTCCCCCTACCAACATATATGTAAGGGAAACAAAAGACTTCAAACTGAGTAGTCAGGAGCATTACAGGGATGTCCAAAAAGATTTCCCATAGCTCAGCACTTTACTTTCCCATGGCTTATGCAGGGGAAACAATGACTCTTCAAACTGAGGATTCAAGAGCAATACAGCACTATCTAACCGTAGGACGGAGCATGCTTCTTACTGCATTACCCAGGTTCTAAGAGTGGGCCCATGTGCAAACATAAGCACTCCAATCAGGAGATGAAAAGGAAGCATACAGGATATATAATCTCCACACCATGGAGTCTCTAGGCGCCAGCCATATGGTTAAAGAGCCATTAGCCGGTAGGCTGTTCCCCAACCCCTCTGTTTCCTCCATCCAATGAACATCGTCGTGTCGTG